>CAEMYA010000103.1:3401356-3415724 GCA_903131615.1 Diplodus sargus | reverse complement strand
ATATATATATATTTATATATATATATAATATGTGTATTTATATATATATATATATATAGAGAGAGAGAGAGAGAGAGAGAGAGAGACACATTCCCACTCCACCAAAATCAACATTTTGATGACATAGTCTCTCATAGTTTTTTCCAATAATGATAATAAATTGTATTTATATCACTCCTTTACATTCAAGCGCACTGACAAGCAAGAAAAAGCAGAAAACTCGGGAAGATGATATAAAAACGGTCTAAGGTGAGTAGAGACAAGAAGGCAGAACAGAACATGTAAAAGCACAAAAAGTCAATATGAGTCACTTCAAGTCATAGGAGTAAAAGCGACGAAACGGGCAAAAGCACAGAAGAAGAAAGAGAGAGAAAGTAATGCAAAAATAGAAATACTCTATATGAAAGAATCAAAGCAATAAAAGATGATCAATTAGATTTGAAACAATTAATCATACATGTAATGTATTAACTAAAAATGTAACTTGTGTTTCTCCCTCTGAAATCAAACCAACACAAACAAATCTAAAATATTAATGTTTTTTGTTTTGTTTCTTGTTTTGTTTTTAGTATACCTTTTTAATATATTGCTACACACCATGTGTGTATTATTATTATTACTATGGCTGCAATTATCATGTGCAATCGTCCTTCTTGGTCATATCTGCATGTGAAAGAGGAACAGAGTCATAATAGTCTGAATGATTAACATTTTTAATTGTATTTTTATGATTCAATTTCACTTTGTTTTTGTCTTGTTACATTTTTTTTTATTTTTTTTTTTTGCATCAGTCACTGGGTCACTGTTTTTCCCTCTGCTTTTGACTGTTGAGCCGCTGTAACAAGTGAATTTTCCCCAGTGAGGGAGTCTTTTCTATGTTTAACAACTTTTGTATCACACTGAAATGCAAACACTCTGATCTTACATGAAATTGAGAAATACAGAAATTAGATGACAGTATTAAAATATAATAAAATAATTCAGTCAGTTCATGATGTTGGTAGGCTTTATGTGGAAGTAAGGGAGGCACTCTGATACACTGCTGGTTTATGCTGCCATCTTTTGGTTCATATGAGAACTGCATCTGTTGTTTGATATTGGAGGAAGGGTTACGTATTATTTCGCGTAATACTTACTTTTAATTTATTAATTTTAATTTACTGCAGAATTATATGTGGACTGTACTATTATTCGTTTGATTGTTACAGGACTACACGTTGGTATGTGGAACGATTGTAAGGGCTGTCCTATTTTCTTCAGAGCGCCTTTGATAGCTGGACAGAGAAGTGGACGGTTCCATAGCAGCGTCGTTTAAATTGCTTAGAAAAAAGCAGACATTATCTCATATTCGTAGATGTGAAGTTCAGAAATCACATTAAACTCACAACCAATTCAACTAAAGGAAGGCTGTGAATAAATATCCAAGTAGTTGAGATCGATTCTTCCGGATTAGATTAAACTCGATTTGGTTTGTCCCACTTCCGGTTCTTACGACAACAACTCAATGCACATGGGGTACAGACTGTAGCTAGCATCAGATAGCGTTTTACATTCTGTGAGATATTGTAACAGAGAGCTTTTTGTGACTACAACAGAAGTTATGGGTAAGAAGAAGGCCGGCGGAGGAGTCGGACTGGGCCGAGCTCTGATAAAAGAGCGACTTCAGGCAGGCCGAGGACACAAGAGAGGCGACTCATGGGTATGACATAGCAACAAGTAGCTTATATTAAACACGCTTTAACAAA
This sequence comes from Diplodus sargus, assembly GCA_903131615.1. Lineage (NCBI taxonomy): Eukaryota > Metazoa > Chordata > Actinopteri > Spariformes > Sparidae > Diplodus > Diplodus sargus. The sequence continues at coordinate 3,413,979 of CAEMYA010000103.1, read as the reverse complement.
CCATAAAAGATAATTAACTCACCGTTCATACAATGATATAAAGTTCCAGTTCCCTGTCGATCATATTTGAACTGCCACTCATCGATCTCCGTATACGGAGTGTTCGTCAGAGCTGTCAATAGTTCTGAACAGTATGGTTCTTCGCTCGCACCAAATTCCCTTAAGAAAATGTCATTTTATCGCCGCTTGGCTTATCGCGGACGCAAAATGCATACGTTAATACTTTTTCGTAATAAATCAGTTCACGTGGTAAATTCGGCGTAGAGGTTAATTATATATGAGCATCATTTTTGCCGTAAAATCTCAATATTAGTAGAACTATTAACTTACCCACTCTCAAGACAATGTTTGGCATTACACAAGAGTAATCGTATGTCTCCTCAAGCAGCCAGTGTGTATTGCAGATTCTTTTCCCTGAGGCACTTCTGTAAACTAGGATTGATGTGTGCTTTGTTATTAACGTCATTAATGTTAAATATTTGCAGCTCCACACCAGTGAGCTGAATGATGGCTATGACTGGGGGAGGCTGAACCTGCAGTCAGTGACAGAACAGAGCTCCATGGATGACTTTCTGGCCACTGCCGAACTGGCTGGAACAGAATTTGTTGCAGGTAAATACAACTTAAGTTGATTAAAATAAAGTGCTTGAATTTGATTTTGAAGTGCAAGTTGTAGCCAAAGGTTATCTGTATTTCTGCTAAATAAGCTGTAATTCTCTAACACTAATTGTTCTCATTTTTGCTTTTCAACTTGCTTTTCAATACTAGTTGGCACACAGCAAATTTGAACCAGTTAGTGCTGTGTTGTATGTAGTTGCACTGTTACCATCCAGTATCCACAATGTGTCCTGTGTTTTAGAGCTTTGCATGCTAAAATACATATACAATTTTGTTTTATCTTACGACATCATCCACTGCACCTCTGTCTCTTTGATTTCACTGCTGTCCCTGACTGCTTCTTGCTTTGTTACCCCAGAGAAACTCAACATCAAGTTTGTGCCAGTGGAAGCGAGAGCAGGTTTGTTAACAGCTGAGGAGAAATCCAGGCTGGCAACACTGCATGAAGAGAACAAGCATTTCCTTAGAATTCCCCGGCGGTGAGTAAATCGACCTGGTTAGTTGAGTTAATGGAACTGCTGTAATGTGTGTTTTGCAGGTTTCATTTTTTTTATATCTCTCTACCAATTTTAAGCCCCCACTGGGATGAGAGCACCAGTCCAGAGGCGCTTCAGCAAGCAGAGAAAGACAGCTTCTTGGAGTGGAGACGAGAGCTTGCAGAGTATGTAATCTTCTGTAAACTCAGCCACCTTTGTGTTCTTGTTGCATGTTGAGCGTCTAAAAGTTGCTTACAAAATCAAGAACAGTATTTGTAACTGATTCAACTGGTGAAGGAGTATCAGTGTCAGCAATCTAACTCTAAGTGTTACCTGTAAAGGCTGGAAGAGGAACAGAAGTTAATTCTCACCCCGTTCGAGAGGAATCTGGAGTTCTGGAGACAGCTGTGGAGAGTGATCGAGAGGAGGTAAAAACTTTTCAGCCCATACCTGTCTCTAATGAGGAGTGTGTTCCCCTTGTGCAATACTTAAGGCAAAACTGTTTTCATGTTTTTCTGTAGTGACGTCGTCATTCAAATTGTTGATGCCAGAAATCCTTTGCTGTTCAGATGTCCTGACCTGGTGAGTACACTTGGGTGGGAAAGAGGAGTTGCATTCATTGCTGGGGGGGGCAAGTTCTAAACCATTTGTGAATGCTGGCTGTTGAAAAGCTCACATTTTGCTTTTATTTTGATTTATAAGATATGTCTGTTGTGTGCTTCCAGGAGTTGTATGTAAAGGAAGTGTCAAAGCATAAGGTAAACATGCTGTTGGTGAATAAGGCAGACCTGCTGACCAGGGAGCAGAGGCGGGCCTGGGCCAGACACTTCCAGAAAGAGGGGCTGAGGGCAGTTTTCTGGTCTGCCCTGGCTGAGGGCAACAGACTGGATGCAGAAGAAAAGGTGAGCAGTCGAATGTTTTTGAAGCTGTGAATTTTAATGTGTGTGTTAATGCATTTTATCACATTTGTTGGGAGCAGATAACCACATAGATACACGTTCACTCATCGTGGGGAGGTGGAAGTTATCACTATGTTTTAGAAAAGTGATTGTGAATAGCCTTGTTCTTCAGCATCTCAGAACTTGCTGCCTGTTATAGAAGACCTACACTGCCAAAATGAAAAAAATAGAATATATATGATTAATTTACAATATGAATTTATATTTTGTTTGAATTGATTACCTATTCATTTACCTACTTTAATAGACGTATTAATTATTTTGTAACATTTATTTATTTATTTATTTATGCATTTATTTCTATATTTCCTCTTTGCATCCCTACCACAAAAAAATATTTCTCCATGTTCTTTTTATTTCATTATGCTTTTCTGTTTCATTATGCAACTAAGCAGGCTGTCAAAGTGCAAAGATTGGAAATTAAGCTAAAAGAAATATCGATATCACCTTTTATAAATGTGTAAATGCCTAAATTAATTTTTTTGTGTGCATTCACTTACAAATTTATGTATTTAATGTATTTATTTTATATTTTTTCTGAAAGATTTGGGCTGTTTCAGTCCTCCGTAGTCCTTTTTCAACCTAGCTTCAAAGTGCAAAATGTCTGTTTTCACAGGGCATGGAAGTGGACGATCCAGAGTGTGAAGAAAGTGAGCCAGAAGATGAAGGACAGCCGGACAATGAAGACTTGACCAAAAAGGGGGCACACGGAGGTGAAGAGATGAAGGCAGAAGAGGAGGTGGGGGATGAAGAGAGTGGTACAGAGGAAGAGGAGCAGGAGAAGATATCTGTAGAAGAGGAGGACTGGTACACCTGCTCAGAAGACGAGCATGAGGAAGAAAAAGGGACTGCTCGTTCATCCGGGGAAGCTTCCTTCTACAACTCCAGCCGTCTGCTGCACAAGGATGAGCTGCTGGAAGTGTTTAAGGCTGCTCACAGCGGGCAGAAATGTAAAGATGGACAACTGACAGTCGGACTGGTGGGTTAAAAATTAGCACTGTTCAGAAAGAGAGTTTTCTGATCTACTTAATCAGTTGCACTTGGCAGGCATTGGTCAGAATAAGGACAGTTAATGCTTCACACAATGTTTTTGTGTCTTCTTCCATTCTTTGAAAATGATGCTGGTTCACATTCTCAAATGTCTTGAAATGGAAAATTCTGAAACACCTCACCTTTGTCAGGCACTGTCCATTGTTTTTGTGTGATTGTAAAGCAATTACACTTTTTTAATTTGTGTGAATTCAACAGGTTGGGTATCCGAATGTTGGTAAGAGTTCTACCATCAACACTATTCTAAGGAACAAGAAGGTGTCTGTTTCAGCCACTCCGGGACACACTAAGCACTTTCAGGTACAGTAATATACTTTCAACCTGATGTGAATTCAAGTAATTTTTTTCCATCAGCAGAAAAAACAGAATGTGTGTTTTTTCTTGCTTCCTTTTCTTCACATGCATCATCACAGACTCTGTATGTGGAGCCAGGTCTGTGCCTCTGTGACTGCCCGGGTCTGGTGATGCCCTCCTTTGTTTCTACCAAAGCTGAGATGATCTGCTGTGGGATCCTGCCCATCGACCAGATGAGAGATCACGTACCTGCAGTCTCACTTATATCCTTTGTGTGCTTTTTGACACAGCACCTTCACAATCCAGTCACAAGGAAGACGTCTTTATGACCTTTTTGAAGAAGCTGTGTAAGGGGCTTTTATAAGATGATATTTGAGAAGGTGAAAGATGGAATTTCTCACAGTTGGAGACTGGGAGTTGAGATTAAAAGAAAAAATAAATTATCTTCTTCAGTAGGAGCTAGAAAAGCAAAACTGTTCTGTAGCAGAAACTAAACAGTAGTCTCACTTGTTTACAATGATGAACTGGAATAATCAACATTAATTTTACAATGATATGTCGACGTTTGAAATGTCCTACCTAATCTTGAAGTTGAACATCTTGGCGGTCACAGCACAGTTCAGTCCTTAACTGAGTTGCCACATATGTCAGACGATCCCTCGTCACGTGTTAGAGGGCACCTACGGCATCAACATCATCCGACCACGAGAAGACGAAGACCCTGACCGGCACCCAACCTACGAGGAGCTGTTGATGGCTTATGGATGTGAGACTGCCAGAACATTTTTTTTTTTCTATAGAGAATAAATGAACAACAGGCCAAAAAAACGAATGAATCACTGAGTGATCCACCGTCCTTATCTATCTATAGCATTGTGTTAGACTTGTGTACGACTTGTATAAAGTTTATGATTGTGTTTCCTTTTAATTCAGACATGAGAGGCTTTATGACGTCTCATGGCCAGCCCGATCAGTCCAGATCAGCCCGGTACATCCTGAAAGATTATGTCAACGTAAGTGCAAACAAAACGCATTTATTTTAATTTACGTTCACCTGCAGCATTAACTACATACTGAATCTGCTATGATTGGACAGAGACATAACACTGCACGTTGTAGGAGCTGTTCTGTGAAATTGTTTTGGATTATTTAATCATAGCCCAAGTTTTAGAAATTCATACTTTGTTTTTTTCATTACATAGAATATGTGCATCCTGAATAGAACATCCTCACTGCACACTAACAATGTTGACTCCTCACAGGGAAAGCTTCTGTACTGCCACCCCCCTCCACATATTAAAGTTGAAGACTTCCAGCCGCAGCACAACAAGTTCCTGAAAAAAGACATGGACTGCTGTGACCTCTCCTCAACAGCAAGCAATAAGAAAATCAAGAGAATTGAAAATGTGGTTGACAAGAACTTCTTCCATCAGGTATAATACATCTCATGTCCTCCTGAATGAAAACTTTCCCAATGGTAGTTATGTGAAAATCAAAAATATGTACAAGTACGGTCATTAATGTGAAATTAAATGTTTATTGATGTGAACTCTCTCATCAGGAGAATGTACGGGCGCTCTCCAAGGGGGTTCAGTCTGTCATGGGCTACAAGCCAGGCAGTGGACCTGTCGGCCCAGGAAAAGCTGGATCAGAAGCAGCGCCGGGAAAACCCTGGAAGAAACACGGCAACAGGAACAAGAAAGAGAAAGTACGCCGTCTGAACAAACATCTGGACGCCTGAGGCTGATCTGAAATCAGAACACTTTTGATCACAGATCATTTCAGCAGGAATGGAAAAACCCCTCAAGTACAGTTCATGTGATTCCAAAGGAATTAATGCGGAGCAGTATCTGTAGGTAGATTCAGGACCTTTAATCCCATGAGAATGGAGTGTCAGGCTGTTGATTGGGTTGATCATAACAAATGAGGTGCATAATAATGTCCTATACCGCTCTGTTAGAAAATCATATTGGGTCAAAGCATTCCATCAACTGGATCAGCAGTTGCTCACCAGAACTCGGCATGATCTCAGAATTTTATAAAACATTGAAAAGGACATTTTCAGTCTGTATTTAGAAGATGCTTTGAAAGACACATAAAGTATTTGTTAAAAAAGATATATTAGCCTACTATGTTTTTCTGCATATACAGTTGTGATTATGAAATAAATTGAATGTTTTCATATTGGTGTTATACGGCTGTCATTTCATGCAACATGATGTGGGATTTGCTATTTGGTTGGATCTGGTTAATTACGAAATGTTGCTTTGAAAATTCACCAAAATAAAATCTGAAGATGCAAAAAAGTGTATGAATTGCAGAGATAGCTGAAAAATAAGAGGTGCTGCAGTCCATAAACATGTAGATTTGATCTGAATGTTGTCCTTATGTTGATCTTTGGACCTTTCTGTTGAATTGTATCTCCAAGACGAGTATACTGTATATGAAGTTGACCGTGAATATTTTTTTAAAAATCAGTTATAACTAATTCCTTGACTGCCCAGAGCTCTCAGACGAGCGATCTGCCTCTGAGGGGAGGACGGGCTCTGATATATCACAAGACACTTAACACGCCAGTGTCACGTCGAAGAAAAGGGCTGTTAAACCCAATAATATTAAGCATTTAAAAGGCAGCTGTGCACAGACACCATTTCCAGCTAGTGTCTTATTGAAGCTTAAAACCTCACATTTGCAACTAAGTGCAAGCTCACCTTTACAGGGGCATTATGTAGTTTTAGAGAATAGATTCAAACTCAATTCTGAAATATTTATCTCACAAACTGAGTAAACGAGCTATTCTCAGAGAAAAATAAGGTTACAAGAACACTGAAGCGAGAAAATGTGGCAGGGTCCGCCATATATAAACAAAATAAAACGGTATGAAACTGCATTGTCCTTTGAGGTCAGTTTGTTTATTCAGTTTATTCAGTCATGAAAGCAGAGAGAGAGAGAAAAAAAATAGCAGTTAAAGCAGATCTTTCACTTCTGATTAAAACTACGAACTGCACCTTTAAAAACCCTCCTCCATCATCAAGGACCACTCCTCCTCTTGTCTGATCTCCGAAACAGAGCCCATTTAAACTTGGTAATACTGAACACATTAGTTTTAAAGTATCTTTCATGGGTGAGATTAGCTACTGCACGCAGTATTTACGTCAGAGGTGTATCACAGGTGAGCCCCTCTCTTAAATATACAGGCCCCTCCCACTAACCCGCACTGCCATCGACGCGCTCTTAACATCCTGAGATGTAAACACACCTCCGCCACTAACATGGGGGGGCGCACGCTGATAAGATGCAACCCCGACGCGTTCCTCTCCAGCCTGGCTGAGTTTTGCGCGGACTCAGCTTCCACCTGTTTCTCTCCCGGCGCGGACAAACTTTGCGTCCCCGTCGGCCTCGTCTGCCTGTCTGCGCTGCTTCTGCTGCTCTCCTGCTGTCTGTAAGTATCGCCGGCTTCAGCACTTGTTCCACTAACTCGTTGGAAAGGTTGAACTCTAACGTCATAACTGTGTTAACTGTTCAAAGACTCGTGTACCAGAGGTGCAGGTTTCGGAGAGAGAGTCCGAATGAGAGCATCACTTTCCTGTACAGCCTCCTCGGCAGCCTGTGCAGCACGGGCGGAGCCTTTCTGTCCAGACAGCTGCACATTCAGGTGATTCATTTGATATATATATATTTTTTTTTAATTCTCTTAATTCTCTCTGCAGACACTCACTTCTGCTCCCTCTTCCCTAGATTTTGTTGGGTGCTGTTTCTGCTGCAGTAGATGCAGTCCACTCCATTTCCTCCTGCTTCCTTGTGCTCCAGTGCTACAACTCCAAGGCGGGTGAGTTTGGTGTAATGCCATATCTCGATAACCCATACAGCTGCCTTTTATCAGGCGAATGTAAGCACGGGCCTGCTAGTATGAGCACCCGGCAGGCTGTAATCGCTCAGGCAAACCAGGAGACCTATCAGAGACGGCAAACAAATGAGCAGAGGGTGGTGTTTGAGACAGTTTCCAGCCGCCGAACTCTGTTTGTGTCGTCTCTCTCAGAAAGGAGGCTGAGAATGATGAGGAGGCGGAGGAGGCAGCGCCAGCTCCTTGCAGTGTGTGTGCTGATGGTGGTTGCAGGTGGTTTTCTAAAGTCCAGGGTCACCCAGCGCCCAGCAGACAGGCCTCTCAGCGGGAGGAGACTGCTGCACGACATCCTTGAAGTAAGACGCGCACCTGTGGCCGGTCGCAGTCTTTTGATTATGTGCCTTATGTGTTCAATAGACAAATACAGATACATTCCATGGGTAGGTATGTGCAGTGTACTGAAACAATCTGCTTCTGTATGGACACACTGAACAATATTGACCTTAGCACTGACTATATGTTGAAATCATGTTCTTCAAGCTCCGAAATGTTGCTGCTGTTGTCTGGATCCTTGAAAAGATCTCAAGCGACATCAATTTTGCCTGCTCACCACCGGCTCCCCATCACATACACAATCCAGCTGAAAGATCTCGTGACCACTGACAGAGCTCCGCAGGTTGAGGTCGCGGTTACTAGACTGTTGAATGCTCGCTCATTTGACTTCAGGGATGAGATCGCAAGGAAATTAAAATCCAGTCGTCTATGTTATCCACTCACCCTCATGCTCATGCGCATGCTGATGGAAAGTCTGGTGAAGTTTCGTAATCCAAAAAAAACAGAAAATGACTCCATACAGCTTGTTTGACACCATCCAAGATCCCAAATTGTTTTGAAAAGACAGTATAGTGTTTCCACATGTTTGTATGGGCATTATTTTGTCCAAGAAGCACTCTGCTTCCATAGATGCTGTTTTAATAAAATAACTTAGTTACTTTGATCCAGTATATTTAGCCCCTGCTTTTTATTGTATCTGACATTACAACAACTTAAAACTCTACTTTTGACAGGACAACACTGAAATCCTGGGTTACACACTGGGACTGCTGTCCTTCGTCATCTCCTGTACCTCCAGGTTTCCTGCGCTCCGCAGAGCAGTAAGTGACAAACAACACATGAGTGATTTACTGACAGAATCACTTCTTAATGGCTTTTACTGGCCCTTAAGGTAGTTCGATTGATTATTTCTCTTTAGCATAGAGGACAGATGTTGACCCGGGCTGCCGCCTCCTCTGGCCTGCTGTGCTCACTGGCTGGTGCCCTGTTCGCTGCTGCCATACTCCTCTACGACACTCGGTCTGAGTTTCTTCTGGGGGTCATGCCGTGGCTGCTGTCAGCAATATGCTGTGTTACCCTGGACCTTCTTGTATCCTTGAACAGAGCAGTGTGATCGCATCTAATGAACTCTTTGTGCATTTATAGCATAATATTGATTCGGCCCATGAAAACTTGGCTAGCTCCTTATTGAGAAATATTCTCAGGAGATTGGTTTAAGTTTTATATCAGCATCAGCAGCAGCTGTGAGGGACACCACGAGTTAGCAGAAAGACAAAGGGCACCTCAGACAGAAACCCAAATGTCATAATACAAGATTCTCTGTCGTGAATCTGCTGCTGCCCGTAATGTTTGATTACTTGGAAATAACATGCAGCACAGTCTGATTTTAACGATGTCTAGAATGTCTGTGAATTGTGCAGATTTTCACTCAAGTGTCGATCTGTTGACCTTTAAACCAACACCGTCAGATTCTCGTCATCCACTGGTGGAGGACAGGAACCAGACAGCAGCTAACCACTCTGCCTGCAGACACCGAGAGCCTTCTACGTGGCTCATGCATGCCAACCGAGGATAAAGCTGCCATGAAGAGACTGAGTAAACACCAAGTTCACTCATCAGCACAAGCAAAGGTTAGTTTCAGGTCCCATTTGTTTTCCTAAACCAGAGGAACCAAGATTACTCCTCACATCTCTTACTGTTAAAGGCATCTCGTGAAGCTCCTTGAGTTAAGGAAGCTATTGTTTTATATTTAACACCAACGATATTGGAATTTGACATACTGCGCATGAAAGTAAAAGCAAAACAGTGTGCAGGCATTCCTCTACAAGATTTGGCTGTTTTTTTTCACTAGTTGAATACTGCCCTTTCCACTTTTGTCTTGGTTTGAACCATTCTGCTATTCAACCTTCTCTTCAAAGTCAAAAAGCATCCAAAAGACGGCTGAGATGGGACGTTACATGGATGTCAATATTCAACCTGCAAGAAAAGTAAATACAAAAAAACTGCTCATCACCTTTTCTTCATCTTAATCAGCGATGGTTACTGTAGTGGAATACGTATGTATGTGTGTATGTTTTTCCAAGGAGATGGGAGACCAGCTTCTCACTGGGAAGGTGCGAGTGATCCGAGTCAACAGTTTCTACTCCTCGGATACATCCTGCGATTCTTCAGCAGTCAGCTCTGATCTGGAGGTGGGTTGGATTACTTAAAGTGATAGTACCGTATTGTACTGCTAAACGGCATCGACAGCCTAAAAGAAGGCACATCTAAAATATGTATCCGTTTAAGTGAACTATAAGTTTTAAACATTTTTGGTTCTTTATATTGCTGTCAGACAGCCGTGTAATACAGTGTGGATGAAAGGAGCGACAGGAGCATGAGGACATTTGCTTACAGAGTGAATGGCACCAAGCTAATTAGTCAGATTCAATCCAAAATACACTCAAACTGTGGTCAGCAACCAAACCAAAAGATTCTTCTCTGATTAACACCTTGATAACCTGGAGGTAATATTTCACTTTTATTTGACTTCAAGTGTGTCTATCTGAATACCCCAGGTATCTACTTCGGTTTGTATGTGCTGTTTTTGAAATTGCATTGCAAAGCATTAAATTCACCCAGTAGAATAATACATTTATTTTGCAAACATTATCATTTCATCAGGAATAGCTTTGCCTTTTTGAAACTGTGCACACTGAAGGGGTTCTGGACAGGGAGCTCGGACCCAATCCGATGATGAATAAAACTAAAGTGTTACTTCTCTTGGTGTGCCACTAGGTGGAGACAGCATGTTGACTGTGACGGTGTGAATCCATAAAAGAGGGTGTTGGACTGCTGTTGAACCGCGTTTTTATCACCCTGTATGATCTGCTGTGATGACTAGAATCAGTTCCATTTATTGCCTTTTTTATAGTGGCTCACGTAACTGGTTTTCCCCGGCGCTACACAGCACTGAAGTTCATGAGGAGGTGAAAGTTGAGGCTGATTTTGGCTGGTGAATGTTTGACTCACTGAGGGGACTTGATTCTTTAACTATGACTGTGTTTCCCTGAGTGTAGTGTGCCCTGCAGCTCGTTTTGGATATATTCAGGCTTTAGTCTCACTAAAATTGCAATTTCCTGAATGAATCAGCACCTCCATTAAATGGTTTAAACAGCTCTTTTGTCCTTCTCTCTATTTCTGAGCTGAAGCCACCACAAGTATCTCTAGATAGTTATACCTCATGCGATGGGCTGTCCCTTTGAGATTAGATTAAAGTGATTTAAATGCAATTTTAGGAAGAAGTAACACTCAGGACAGTGTTTGAGCTGAACCTAGCGTTGTGCTTTTCGCATGTGACTCTGAGGGAAGTAAGTGAGACAGCTGTCAGAGGTTCTTCTCAGAAGAAAACAGTCAGCATATTCTTCGGGGATTGATGAGTCAAACTCTATAGAGAAGGCCCCGTGTGTGCATGGGTTGTGGGTAAAAGTGTATGGAGCGGTGAGGAGCAGGGTTTGATTTGAAGTAAAGTGGAACGTCGCTTCATTCTGCAACATACTGTGCCTAGAATTAAATGTTGGTTACAAAGCAAAAACTAGTCTTGTTTTGGAGGTCAGTTCACGTCTATAATAGCATAGTTTGAGCTTGCAGGGAGAATGAAATTACAAGCTTTTTCCTTTTTCTGGCCCTGACGCTCGCAGCCACAAGAGAAACTCCCTTTTAGCTGTCCTGCAAGTAGAAAGCCACGCTATGGAGGATGTCATTTACTCCGAAACAAAGGCAAATGGTGTGGGTGCAAACAATTGTAGCTTGATACTGTTCACCAAACAGGAAAAAGCAAATTATGTGACTGGTCTTAGACAGCCCAGTATGTGTGTTAGAGGAGTCACAGTGCCCTGACAAAGTCTACAAAATGTACTCTGTGTGTTTATAAGTGGTAAAACCTTAGACTTTATTAGGCTGTGTGAAAACTCTTCCTCTATAACTTTACCCAATCTCAACTCTCATTGGCCGGCGGAGCTCCGAAACGCTGCAGAAGCTTCCAAATATTCAGTGTTTTGGGGGCAGCTCAGATTAGTCTGCGAGCCTGTGAGGCCAAATCTGTAAACTCCTGATAATAACAGCTAATCTATCTGCTGCTTAGCGCGCGACAAATCTCTCGTCTGTTGTCTGTATAAACAAACACAACAGCAGGTAAATTTATTGATAGATTCCTCAATTTTTTTTTCCACTCGCTAGTTAGAATTAACAGAGGCGGTTTACTTGGTGACCGAGTAGAAAGATGGTTTCCACCGGTGTTTAATGTTTAATCTTCAGTACACATTGACTGCCCCTTTTTTAAACTATAACTTTGTGTTTGGTTCCGTTAAAATCCAGAGATTACCCAACTGTTAAATGTTGTTAAATCAAGCTGAAGCGGGAAAGGACAAGCTCAGGACTCAGGAGTGAGCAATGTTAGACATATTTACAAATGAATTTTGCCTGCTTTACATGATGAAGCCACACGATATTCTGCATAAACTAGGCCGCGAGAGTTCCCCGCAGCCAGCAGCTTGAATTGTCTATTGTGCTCTGTGTTTCTTGCACATTTCTGCTGAGTGCCGGGTCTTTGCAGGGGTGAGACTGAGGTGGAGGTGAAGGGGGTGGGAGGGGGGAGGCCTGAGAGGTACAGTGAGGGGTGGAATTGTTTGTGATTTGCCTTGTGGCCCAATTGTTCTGCTGTAAAGGGATCTTTGATTAAAGACCAGCACTGGGTTGGGCCAGTCTGCTTAGGAAGTAGTGCAAAATGGTTGCCTTGTCTATAGGGGGCCAGTGTTACCCTCTGCTATTTTGGGAGATGTTTATGGTCTCACTTGTGTGATGCCTGCTGGCCAGGACTTAACTCTAAACCCTCTGCATGCTTGGCATGTAGCTGATTCTCTTACACAACATGAGTTTTTCAAAAAAATGAATTTACACTGTAAAAAAAGGTGCCATTTGTAAGAAAACTTGATTTTTGAGTCTCATTCCTAACTCATGACTCTAGGGGATTTGTAGGACTGGTTGGCTGCCATCCCAAAGCGTCTTTTT
>CAEMYA010000103.1:3357598-3401332 GCA_903131615.1 Diplodus sargus | reverse complement strand
TTTTGACGTGTTGGGAATGAGACTTGAAAGTCATTTTTTTCTTACAAATAACAAATTACAATTATATGGTGATTGAAGTTACAGTTATTATTATTTACAGTGACAAAATCAGGTAAACAAGATGTTTTAGGTGAACTAGTTTACTTGACTAGAAAAGTTTATTTGTCTTGAATCATTTCAGTTATTATTGCTTGGTTTATAAAGATTTGGTGTTTTTAATCTGGGCTGTATTACATAAAAATAGAAAGTCGTCATCTTGCTTGATCCTTTCTGGAGCAAAGGAATATTACCAATATATTAGGTCCTGATCCCCATCCCAATTCAAAAGTGGTTAATTGATATGGTAGAGATACTGAAATGAAGCGAATTGCAGCCGCTATGAGTCATTTCATCAATTGGGCAAATCACCTCAAAGCATGCTTCTCTTGAGGTCTCAATATCTTCTTTATAAAAGGCTGATTTTAAGAGTTGTAGATATGACATCATAATCCTTCACTGTCATTCTCCATTATAATATCTTGACCTGTCCATATTTTCCAGTGGGACTTTGAAGAGACAAATACCAGGTGGTGTGACCCAGCAGCACGGCAGCAGTTTCCACCACAGGGGTGGCCAACAAAACCCAAACCTTTTAACTTCTGCATCTGTGCCATGTCTGGACTCGATGAGAAAACCGTGTCTGGAACAGAAGAGGGTGAGAGTGTCTCCTCTGCAGGCCGAGCAAAATGAAAAAGAAATGTGGCTCTCAATTAGTAACGTGACACTTCTGGTGCTTTAATGTGTGGGGTAATAAAAACTGCAAACACTGACCTGTTATCGGTGTTTTACTACAGTGTTTTACAGTTTAGCTTATGTTTATGTAGCATATTACATTTGTCTCAACACCTCTGTTGGCTGGTGTTGGTAAAATGGTGAAAATTGCATCCAACGGTGTTTGATGCTGTACAGGTTTGTCTCTAAGGTTGCCTTTATCAGTGCACAGAGGCAGCTGGAGCTACTGTCAAACACTCTGTCCTGACTGCATTCATCAAGCACGACTTTGCAAAAAAAGACCTCCCCTAATAAAACAATATTGCACCCCTGCTGCCTTGCAAGGTTATTGGGTCAAATCCTGTATTTTGCTAGTCGCCCCGGGTTATCAGGGCTGTACTGGGAAAAGGGCGGCCGAGCAGATAAGCACCAGACCAGACGACCGGGACTCCCTCCGTCCTCTCCATCATCTGTCCGACCTCTGTCCATCTGCCTGCTCCTTGGTTTAGACGATTATGCTCGAGCAACAGACCGGGGCATTTTTAACTGAAGGGACTTCCTAGAACCTGATAATGGAACAATACACAGATTAGGGCAACATTTTGAAGCACATTTTACTCCTCCCTGTTACATTTCCTCGAGTGACATGTTGTCTGAGACAAATGACTGGGAAACAACAAATTAAGTGGAACAAAGCAATTACTAGTATCAGCAGGAGAAATGAATGTAGCTTAACACCTTGTTTGTCCTGTAAACATTGCATGAGCTAATTTAAAGTAAAAGTATATAAAAGTGTTTATTTAGTATCACAACGTGTGTAATTCTACCCATTTATGTTAATGATTTTGAGCAAGCTGTTTGATACTTGAAGTATCAGTTCTCAACGTTTGCATTACACTGAAAAGAAATCTGATTTCCAAATGTCTTATTATTTTTCTGTGTATTTTGTCCTATCATGAAACCCCCCTTGATGTCTTGATGTTTAATATTGTATTATATAAAGATAATATTGTATTTGGGACGGGACTAATGAACCCACAATGAAAAGACGATCAGTTAAAAGCCATTTATTTCACACCAGGATTCCACCCCCCCCCCTAGGAAAGTGTTTAGCTGAGCTGGTACACCACACAGATCCTGATGCACCCCGTCTCATGATTAATTTAGTTTATTTACAGAAGAAACAGACAACATTTCTCTGCAGTAACATGGTAACTGGTAGTGACCTGGCTACTGTTCAAAGCGAAAAAAACAGTTTGACCTAGAAACCCCAATTTCAGTGCTATGAAAAGGCAGACTCAAAAAAACGGGTTGTACGAATAGGTAGGTAGGTTTTTTTTTCACTTACTGATCTAGAAGAAAGAATGATGTATTTGAACTGTCTCATGCCCCAGTGGTAAGAGGGAACACGTGTCAACGTGGGAACAGATTCTGATTCTTCTTCACCCTTTTCTGCCTCCTTCATCAGCAGAGATATTTTTCTTTTGCAGTCTAGAGTTTCCACAGTTATTCCAGTTGTTCCACTGTTATCTGGGGATGGTGACTGGGGAAAAGGATTCCTCTTCCTGTTTTGGCTGCGCAATGGCAGACTCGCTGCCTTTGTGCCATGATGCGACCTTCATTTTTGCAGGAAAGATCGAGCCTGGTGGTTTATACAGAGCCAGTCTACAATTCCTTGTTTTTCTACAGCCATCTCACTGTGCCATCAGTATTTACTTCTGAATGATAAAGTTAAAGCAGAATAATTGTCAATCGCTACTTGAAGTCAATGATGCTGATAGGTAGGAATGTAATCCCACTTGTGAATCTTTGTAAAAAGAGCTGAAAGCTAAAAATCCTGAAATGATATCAACCACTACATACATCGTGAGAGTTTAACTGGAGCCCCTGCAAAATGTGTGTCTTTTTATCTGTTTGCTTTGTGTTAACCGGCAAAGAACTTCAATGATCCATTTTGAGAGTTGATGAAACCACAAGTTGCTGTTTTTGCCAACAGATCCAGTTCACAAAAGGAAAAATGATGTGTTTGCTCTCCATTAATGCCCTTTGATGTCATGACGAGTGCTGAGCTAGCATTGCTCCATCTCTGGGCCTCATCGCTGTCCCTTCTGAGAGTGGGACAAAGGAAAACAAACCGTGTGTCCTGTATAAAAAGGTGGAATTCTGTTTGCAGAGGTGATGAAGAGAACGGATTAGCACATCTGAAGCCGTGGTGGGGAACAGGCCTGGCTGTTTTTCTTGGCCCGTACGTCAGCGATCGCTCCACTGCAGAGGACATGGAAGACGCTGGATGATTTGAGCCTGCAGGACATTTTGTTCACCTTTGTGTATTGGTCCGAGAGGTAGGAGGGACATGAAATCGTGAAGAGTTGCTATGAATGAGCGAAGAATGAATCAGAAACCAAGTACTGATTAATAAATACCTCGTTGTTACTGAGTAACTCTGAATAAGGGATTATGTAAGCGTGAGCTGCTTGAGAACTTGCTGAAGGGGGACTGGAAGGATCAGTTTTCTTGTCACCAGTGGAAACAGTCTGAGAAAACAGTTGATGGTGCTTAGCCCCATTTCACACAGACATGGTTAATCTAAGCTCAGGGCTTCACAGTGCATGTCTACTACCTGTAGCTAATGTTTACATTTAGAAATGCTATGTGACCGCTCTGTTTACTTTAGCCCAGTTTCACTCTGGAGTGTGCCAGGATTGTACCCATGTGAATGTCCTTGGGCTAACAGCTTTCTTAGCGTGGGGCTGAGAGGGTTCTAAGAATGCTTTTTTGGCCCCAGTGCCATGGGAAAAAACAGTTTTCTGTCTTCTATGGCTCCGGAAGAACTTTTTGAAGTAAAAAAAAATCAAAACTAGAGAGACACTCAGCAGAGCACTTACCTCCACCAAGACCCAATAGACCACTTTTGTACTCAGTCATACCAGCCACCTAAAGGCTCTCCATGCAAAATTCTCTGAGAAATGAATGAAAATGTTACAAAGAGACACTGTCATGCAATGTTAAACGTGAGAAAGTGACAAAAAGTTCCTGGATCAGTCCATTATCCAGAACAACACCAAAAGGTATATTCTGGTCCAAGGCCCAAATTCCATCCAAGTTTCATGGAAATCCATTCAGTAGTTTCTGTGTAACCCTACTGACAAACCAACCAACCAACAAACGGACATGTGTGAAAACATAACCTCCATGTTGGAGGTAGTAAGCGTTACGATGATGTCTCAGGTTGGACAGGCCATTTTAAATGTCTTAGGACATGTAGATTAAACATGCGGGCACCGAGAGATCTGATTTGATTTGGGTGTCGTGTCTTGCGATTAAGGGGCTGTGTTTGGGTTTGTGCACCTTTAATTTGGGGGAGGACTATTGAGTCTGATGATGTCTCCGCTGTGCTGTCAACGTATTGTGATACTAGATGATGGTGGGTTAACATGCCAGAATGTCTTATTTGTTGTAATACAATGTGTCTGAATAATTTCAATAGGGATGGGTCATGACAATGTAAAATATTCATTAATTCACTCATACTGTACAACTGGAATCTTCAAGTTTAAACAGACTGGCAAACTTTGGCGGGGAACACCACACCAGGAAACAAATCTGAATCACACAAAACTGTTCCTCATAAAGTAGCCTACTATTTTTGTCCCTGCATCATTACTTCATGTGTTGTTTTGCGGTCACCCAAGGATGTGACACATGAGAGTGAATCAGTCTTTTGTACTTTATTTGCTTTTGGATGACTGTGTTATAGACAATCTTTTTTTTCTCTTCATTTTTCATTTTTCACTTTATTAAAAAACAATCAAACACATCAGACATGTACATCATACAATGGGACAGAAAAATAAGAAAAAAGGAAGACCATTCCTCGTTGAAAAGATCTTTGTACAGCTTAATGGCTATAGCCTATAAAGTTAGAGGAAAATTGGGGTAATTCACATTTGTGAATACGAAATTTACCACACAGAATTAATACGTACATAAAAAAGTGCCAATGTCTTTGCGTTCAAAGACTTACTTTTTGCATCATCATTATTTTACACGGTATATAATTTTCAAGGCAAGTCCAGAAAGTGGTTGAGTGTATACAGAAGCAAAGTGAAGATTCTGGTTCATCATTACAAAAGCAGCATCTGTTTGTCAGTGTCTAAACATTTAGAGAAATATAGATCTGTTGGATATACATTGTGTATAATCTTACTTATTGTAATCTTATGAGTGATACAATAATCCTATGACAATAACCAGGACCTGTCTGTAAAGATGCTTTGCCAAAGTAGGATAAGCGCGCGCTATTCACCTTGCGTAGTCCAACCCCCCGTGATATCACAATACGTCACTTCCTGCCGTCAGACAGCCAGTTCAGGCCAGTTCACCGCTGCTGTAGTACTCAGTCTGTCCCACTGAGCTGTCAACACACAGCAACCATTCACTCTGCCTGTCTGTTGCGACAGCATTTTCCTATCAAACCTAGTCCGCGTTTCTCTTCAACGACGTTTTCCTTCAGATAACAGCTACTCTCGTCTCACTATGACTCGAAGGTGATCTTCAGAGTGTCCAGGTGGTTCTGGGTGAGTGTCCTCCTCTGAAATATGTTTGCGGTTTGCCTACATCGCTGTCATCATCACCCATGTGTCAGTTGCTACCGAGCGGGGCTAAGGCTAACGTTGGCTAGCTGATGCGTGTACGGAAAACTGGTCTGGGTTGCTATCGAAACGCTGTTTCGCTTCAATAGTGTCTGGAAGCGAAAGGAAAACCAGCAGTTGGGGACACATGGACGTTGTTATTTAGGCTAGTCACCAACAAGCTGGCTATCAATGGAGCTTTGCTAGCGTTAGCCCGCTAGCCAACAACCCGCGACGTCTTCTCGTTTTACCGATGGAGCACTTCCCTGACCGCCCGGGGCTTGTAGCTATGATTCATGGTCAGCAAATGGACATTTATCATCAGCGACTGTGATAAGGGATGTTGTGAACATTACCCAGTACAACCTAAACCAACTAAAACATCTATCTAGTCACAATTTAGACCCATAAGCACATGACATATGTGAGATTGTGTCTGTGGCTTAAGACATTGCGTTAGTTTTCTTTCGTTGGAGTAACTTTTCATTTAGTGTAGCCAGTCATTTCATTACATCAAAGAATATAGTTGAAGCTGCATGTAAACCATTTGGCTAACACGCCTCCTCTCTGTTAGCTTTGCCGTATTCCTCTTAAACACCTGTCACTCTGGTAAGATCACCAGCAGCAGTCAGCATGTTCGTTGCAAGCCAGTTAAATGAAATCACCGCCTGACTGTCATAATACATCCACTTAATACAGCTTCCAGGTCTTCAGTGAATGACAACATGTGCTTGAAATATCTTTTGCATAACAAATGGCTGTTTCAGTTGCAAAAACTATGCCCTTGTTTGGTTATTTTGCAATCACTGAATCACAGTGGATGGATGGTCTGTAGCTGTTTTTGATCTATTCATACATTAACTGATGAAAGTACAAACAATCTGTCAACCTGTGACATAATTTAAAGGTGAACTGTATAGTTTTGAGGATACATTTTAATCGGAAGATAAAGATCTTCATTGACAGATTTTCTTTTGTTAATGCCAAAACAAACTCTCTTCTAAATAAACAAAATGACCTTTAGGGTCAGCAGTTTCACACTGATGACTTGTTTTTATGTTTGGCGGACGCTGCCCCCTTTCTAGCTTGAAACGGTGTTCTGGGGACCTTAGTTTCCTCACAGAACAGCTTGTTTATTCAGTTGTGGATAAAAAAAGTATTTCCCCAGTTTGTATTATTACCTCATTAATGTTATCTATTGAAATGTATTTCCCAAAACTGCACAAAATCTAACCAAACAGAAAATAAATAACTTTTTGAATGACTTTTATTCCTTAAATTCTCCTCAATCAAAAATGCATTCCTTCTACATCATTTTTCAAAGAGTCAACAAGTATTCACCTGTGTCAGTTCAAAAGTCTTTAACTTTCAAGTGAAGGTTGAATCTCAAGCCATTTATATTTTCTGTCAAGTTGCTAATCATCAAACCAGTGACTAGAGTGGACTCAAGTCCACATCTCTGATATAATGTAGAGCTACATTGTGGCATGTGTGCAGGCCTGCCACTAATTCTTAATTTCTTTGATTGAGGTCTGGACTCTAGGGCTGTCAACGAACATTCTATATACGAATATTAAAAAAAACCAGAGATTCAATTGTGAAAATTAACATTCGACTGTGGAAAAAAACAGATCAGCAGCTGCTTTGCGAGTGGGCGCACTGCATGACAGGTCAGGGACAGGTCACAGGAGTGGCACTTGCACAGCGTCACTCACTGCTGAAAGTGAGACGCGACAAAAACCGTGGCAGATGCAGATGGCAGAGAGAAAAACGACATGGCAGAAAGTTCAGAGCCCAATTCCGCAGCAGAGAGAGTGGTTTGGACTCCAAGCAACCCAAAAAGCCCTATTTGGAAATACTTCGGATTTTGGTCAGTAGACGGAAAAAATGCGGAGCCTCGAGATAAAGTTGTATGCGAGCTATGTAAGCTACAGTTAGCTTACCATTTCACTACTAGCAACATGAGGGCACATCTCGAAAATGTGCACCTAAATGAGCATGCCATGATGTCTGGAACTCCAACTAAACAGCCACGTCTCGATTCATATTTTTCACCGCCTGCATGGTATCAAATTGTTTATTTAAATCAGTGTAAGCATAGAGACAGAGGGGGCGAGCGAGCGAGAGGTCTACAGTCTTAAAAGTTTTACGGTGTAGGCCATTAGTTAATTTGCTTATTTTGAAATGTGTAGGTTTGTTTTCAAAGGCATGTTAAAACTGAAATAAAAATACCTATACAGGAAGTTATGTCTCGTTGTATTAGTGTGTCCTCCTGTTATTGACATAATGCGCAAATATAAATATTTGAATGGATCAAACCTATGTGTGTTTTTTTTTGGGAGGGAATATTCAAATGTAATTTTGGAGCAATTTTTACAGCCCTACTGGACTCTCACTTTCCCATCACACTTTATTTCAGAATCCGCCACGAGTCCTCTGGCTAACAGTAGCCATTTCTGACAGTTTACCCTACAGCTATGACTGGTGAAGCACCAGGATGAGAGCTGTTGTTTGCAGAATTTGTCTGATCCTTCACAGTAGCTTCCTTCTGTCACCTTCAAAGAGATTCTAGGCCTCCTCGCCGACTTCCATTCAATGCAAAATACTATTTATTTGTCCCTGGGGGGCAATTAAAGGCACGTGGAGTAGTTGTACACAGACACAAACAAGTCCTCATATTAAGTGCAAATGTGCAGTCCAATGATTTTAGAGCAGACTTTGACTGTGCTCTGGAGGCGTGGCCTGTTTTGCAGACTTCTCGAGTGGAGCCAGCAGGTGATGGAGAATGTGATGACACTCTCTATGAAGTCTAATAAAGTGTCTGAAGAATGTTCTCAGTTACCCCAAAAGTGTTCCCTTAGAGCTTCTCCTCAGTGTTAGAGGCCAATTTAAACGTACTGTCAAAAGTTGTGCCGAGGTATTTGTACTCCTCCACAATCTCTACATTGCTCCCGTGGATTGCGCTGACAGCAGCTTCAGCCAGCTCCCTCTGCTTGCTAGAAAAGGTCACCACCATCGCTTTGGTCTTCTCTGTGTTTAACTCCATGGCCGATTTATCACACCAACTGTGTCATCAGCGTACTTTACTGGATGGCAGTCTGGATCAGTGGACCTGCAATCATCTGTGTAAACGATGAAGAGCAGAGGTGAGTGGACACAGCCCTGAGGGGAGCCTGTAGAGGTGACCAAGACATCGAAGAAAGTGTTATTGACCAGCACCCTCTGTGATCTGTTGGTCAGGAAGTCTGTAATCCACAGTATCTGCTAGGATCCAGTTTCTCTGCTAGGATGTGTGGCTGTAGGGTGTTGGATGCAGAGAAGTCTGCAAACAGCAGTCTGGCTATGGTGTTGAGGGGCTTCCAGGTGTTTGTGTACTGTGTCCGTGATTAGTGTTTTGGCATCATCAACCCCTCTGCCTGCACGGTACGCTAACTTAAGAGGGTCCATCAGTGAGTCGGTTACTGTGGTAATGTGTTTCTTTATGACCCTATCCATAGCCTTCATCTTAATCCCCTGCCAAGATGAGCGGAGGCTCCCTTGTGTGAAATGTTCCTCCACCTTGTTGTCATACTTCAGCTTGGCATTCTTTTATGGCTCGCGTTACCTCTGTTTACCTTCAGATTTGGTGCCGGTGAAGAATAGTCTTTTCTTTTTATTAAAAATCTCTTTGAGTTCCTTGGTTATCCATGGTTTATCGTTTGTGAAGATGGTTACTTTTTTGGTGGGAATAATATTATCCACACAAAAGGAGCTGTATGAAGACACTGTGTCCACTTGCTCACTGATGTTGCTGGAGAGGGCAAGAAGGTTATCCCAGTCTGTGGATTCCAAGCATCCCCGTAGAGTTGAAATGCTGTTGCTGGTCCACTGCTTGATGTTTTTGGTGACCTTTTCTGTCCCAGCCGCAGGATGGTGTTGTGGTCAGCAAGTCCAAGGGGGAGAAGAACAACTGATCTATATGCATCTGGAACAGATCCATAGCATTTATCCCAAAGAGTCTTCCCAAAGCAGGTGGTGCAGGTGACATATTGGTGAAATCCTTTAAGTGACTTGCCAGCTGAGCAGTGCTTGAGGTCTCCCATGATGAATTTGGGGGAGTCAGAGGATATGAGTTCCAGTTTGTTTACAGTTTTATGTGGTCTATGGAAGCGTTTGCTCTGGGGTGAATCTAAAACAGGACAAAAAACGGCTGTGGGAACCCTCTGGGAAGGTAGAAAGGGAAGGAGAGATGGCAATAAGCTCAATGTCAGTGTTGCACAGCTCCTCTCTGACGATGACTGTTGAGCACCAGTGTGTGTTTACATAGAGACACACACCTGCCATGTTGTTTACCGGTGAGCTCTGTGTCTCGGTCAAGCCCTATTGGGTGGGCGAAGCCATCAGTGTGCAGAATTTCATCACTTTACAGCTTTTTTTAACCACGCCTCTGTAAATGCAAGAATGGTTGTATTTCCTCAGGAAACGTGTCCGTAGCAGTGCCTTGATCGGGGTGAAATGAAGCGAGCTGCAGCAGAAAGTCTCTGGTGTAGGTGGCTCATGGCCCGTCGGGAAGATTGAGATCGCTTTAGTCGGCTGAGATGACCTCCACAGACAGCCAGAAAAGCAGAAAAAGTGTCTAGAGAGGCCCTCAGGTGTCCATGCTGAGATCAGTGTACATTCCTGGGAAATCGCAAAGTAATCCAGCAGTAGAAACAGCAACCAGAGAGCCGGCTGTGTAAACACAAACAAAGAACAAATAATAGCGAAGCCGGCGAAGATGCTCATGCAAGTTTGAAAGTTTAAAAGAAGTTGGAAAAAAGGCCTTTTTTTTCTTTTTAGCTGTTTTTGCTGTTGCTCACTGTTGGCCTTCATACACAACACATAGTTTTTGAGAGTCTTTGAGACATATGCCACTTTGCCTTTCCATTTTGTACTTTTTGTTTTCCTCCGTTGATTGGTATTACCTTGTCGCAGGTTTGTTCGGAATGATGCTTCGTCTACATGGTGTAGACCTGTAGATAATTGACTTATCAGGCCACCCAGACACAGGTGTCTAATCTCACCTGCTCTCCCCTTGATTATGCACAGATGATGTCCGTTCAACTTCCAGCACCAGTTTGGATAATTTAGTTGTCATAGTAAAGGCAATGGCTGCTTTATGAATACTTGTGTATTATATTTGTTGGTGTTTCTAATACATTTGTGCAGACCTTTTTACACTGCATTAATAAAGAGTCTCTAGGTAGCTGTGCTCTCATTGGTTGTGGCTGCACATTGTCTGTGTGGATATCATTAATTTAACCAGCTGCTGGCTGCTATTTGTTTACCCATGTTTCTGCCACGACATGGCTGGCATGCCCAAGCCAAAAAAGGTTTCAGTAAACACGGATCAGAGAGGGATTGGGCTTTTTATAGCTGTCACAGATCAATTTCAGAATGTCCTGATCAGTTTGAAGTTTTTCTCTCTAGCACAAATACAGGTTGTACAGATCACATCAGGACAAATGTATTCATTGTCAATTCACTTTTCTGTTTATATTTTAACAGAGACCAGTGTCTCTCAGAGACACTGGGCTAGGTGGCACATGTCTTCTCTCCTGTCACAGTGAGGCTCAGGAAATAATTAATTTGTGTGACGTTAATGAGAATGAGACCTCTGAGTTGAGAGGAGGATGTTCACACAGTGTTTTGTTGCACATAGGAAAAGTTCCCACTAACACAAATACACCTGGAGCCATTGATCACACAATGTAGGATTCAGAGATGATATGCAGACTCTTCTATGTTAGTTTAACCATGATGTCACAAATCATTTGGATGAGCTGGAAACATTGCCTGAATAACGAATTCAGTGTCTCAATGCTGATTTCTTGGTCTATTCATCATTTGTAGTGGGGAAATAAGAAGAATTGAGGATTGTTAGTAGGATATTTTGTTCAATTTGAATGTGTGCCAACTGGGATTATGTCTTATTTGCCATGCAAAAGAGAAGAGTAGATAAAAGCTTGGGGATTGGTAATTCTTTTGAAAGAGGACATCATATGCTGAAATGTTGTTTGTGGTTTTGCTTTTTAGTTGATCATTTTCTATTGCGGGGGGATGTACTCACAAAGAAGAAGCTGGCGTTTTCGCTCAGATGATCATCAGAGTAATTCCTGATTATTTTTTTCATCTAACACACATAATCAATGTTCCCCTGATCAGTGCTACCACTTAGAGTAAGTGGCTCCTTCTTCTGTTGGAATTAAGTCTCCTAATAAGAGATTAGCCAGACTAGTTTAAGATCTTTGTCTATGTGCTTTTTTACTGTGGTAACTTCATTCAGTATGGTCTGTCCCAAGACCAGGTAGCAAGGACGTATTGTAATTATGTTTTGGTTTGCTTTAAACTTCTTTCTGGATTAGGTTAGAAATTTTGACCTGATTTAAAGAAGCTTTGTCATTGTGTCTGGAGTCATGTGAGTGTCATTGAGGGGAAGTTCAGCTTGCTTAGTCAATGTTGCACATTTATAATCACCTGAATTCCTGGAATCAAGGAATTGTTCTTGCCTGTTTCACCTCTGACCTTTCTGCATCTCTGTGAGAGACCTTGAGGTCCTGTCCAAACTGGGTTTGGAAGCATTTTAGTCTCAGTTTAAGAAGTGAGGCGCCAATATTCCATAGGCCTTTGAGCCAATGCCTCAAGACTTTTCACAAGTGATCTTTATGATAGCAGCCTGTGATGAAAGGTCTGCCAGTGTTGATTCAGAATGGAGATGAGAAATATCCTGACATGGTAAAAGTCCTCTCAGCAGCCCAGTACTGTTTGATGTGGGAGCCCTAGAGCAGTGGATAGAGAAACAGATCTTTCTAGTGCCGGTCTAGCGGTTTGCCTCCAACAAGACAGGACAAACAAGCGGGCAACATCAGTGGAAGTGAAATAAAACACTTCAAATGAATGTAAAAACATCTGTGAAATGTGACACAGTAACACAGACTTGAGAACAGATTTGTGCATTAGATGAATATATCGAGCATCGAAGATGGAGTTAAACACGGATCAAATTTCCCTTTGTGATTTGAATCTTAGTTTAAGTCATCATATCGTCACACTTCTTTTTATGTAGAACTGATTTTAATAATTGCAGACCCTAAAAGTTTGAACTTTAAATCTCCTACAAATCTGCATTCAGTCTCTGGTACTCTTGCAAGAATGTCTTTATATTCATGTATAGTAGACCATCATTCATATATTTGGTGGCATTGACCACGCTCTTGGCTCCAACTCCCTCTCATCAGCAGTTTCAGATGATTCAGCACGTTGAATTGGTGTCCACTCCTGATGATCATCATGGAGCAGCTCATGAAATTCAGTGACATTGAAAGATAGGGCTGAAACTAATAATTGTTGTCATTATCAAATAATCTGCTCCTTACTAACATGTTTAGTCTATAAAGTGCTTCACTAGTTCCCAGAGCCCCAAGTGGTGTCTTCCATATTGCTTTTTTCTGTCCAACCAACGGTCCAAAACCCAAAAACATTAATGCCAAAGAAAAGTTCTTACATTTTCCTGTAGAGGCTGGATGCAGCAAATGTTTGACATTTTTCCTTGAAAAATAATTTCAACGTTTATTGAATTGTCTAAATAGTAGGCAAATTATTTTCTTTCCATCAGCTGTACCACTGCAAAACAAATGAGCAAACATCAGTTGCTAGTCCTTTCCTGACTCCAATTTGGTCTATTAGCTTGTAACATGTTATCTCAGTACCCCACTATTTGCCAGGCACGAACAGTTAATAAATAATCCCTGTCTGACTGCATTTCAAGTAACATAAACTGTCTCATAGGCATGTTTAATCGAGAGTGGGCAGTGAGGACACTGTTTGAATTATATTTATTTCTTGTGCGTATTTCTCATATGTGTGATTGTTCTACCAGCTGATTTACATCTTTTATCTTGGTTTGCCCTCTTACTGAGATGACATCTACAACACAGTTTGGCTCATGAAATAAGGAAACTTTAGATAATTCAATAATCTGTTACATCCGTATAGAAATGTTATTTCTCACCCAGGATCATTATGTACTAATGAGCTGTTTGGTGAAGTATAAATGTGTTTTGATCTCTTGCACAGTGGTAGTTTTTCATAGACTGTCAAGCATTGCCAGTGTTAATCCAAAAGCATGTGGTCTGACTTAAAACTCAGCACACTTTTGATCTGTAGGATTACAGTGTTTTTCCCAGCCTTTGCCCTCCATTTTTCTTCTCATAGGTTTTTTTTCACAGGATTGGAGCTCGCTTTGACTCAGTCATTGTAGATCTGTTTTTGTCCTGCTACACTCCCTGATTTAATCAACTTTGATTCCCATTTCCCTCTGCTTCCGTCGTAATAATGTCAGGAATACCTAAGATCTGAAATGTGTGTATATCATCACTATCGATGAAGCATTTTTTGGCTGATTCTCTGGATTAGATGTATGGATGTGTGTTGTATTGACAGGTGAGTTTGACAAGGTGATTCATTTTCAGTTCATTCAGTTCATACCTTCCCTATTACCATTTTTTTGGGTTTGGGATTGTTGCCTTGCTGC
This sequence comes from Diplodus sargus, assembly GCA_903131615.1. Classification (NCBI taxonomy): domain Eukaryota; kingdom Metazoa; phylum Chordata; class Actinopteri; order Spariformes; family Sparidae; genus Diplodus; species Diplodus sargus. The sequence goes on along the minus strand of CAEMYA010000103.1, from coordinate 3,387,400 downwards.
ACTTGCTGTATGCATGAATGTAATTTAAAATGTAAACCTGCAGGAGTTGTAAGCTTAATTGTGTTTTCAGTGGTGCTGGGCTCTTAAAACTGGCTGAGGAAGCGTTTTTTGCTGTTCAGACTTCAGATGAAACATAGTTGGTCATGGATGTTTAGTAGGGCCAGTGGACACAGTGATAAACTGCTTGATTAGCCCATGATGGGGAACAAAGCTTGGCTATAAAACCCCACGAGTAGGAGGGGAAGTGATAAAGAAAGCACATTGAGTGCAGAGTATGATGGCAACAAAACACTTTTTCCTCCGAGTGCTTCCATGAATTATGAACTTCTGTCCTTAGGTCATGGCTCATTGTTGACTTTTTCCGTTTTGTCTGTAAGTTGAGTAACAGGACAGAAAGGGAAAGGAGAATATGTCTAGTCTTGGGTATCCTGGAGTTATTTATTTGTATACTTTTGCTTTCCCATGTTCTTGTAAAATATGTTAATTGTATGAGCTGCTGCAAATGCTCAGCCTCATTAGATGGTGATCTCAACTTTTTACAGATGATCATTAACAATGTTGATACTGAGACACTTTGTTGATTGTTATACCGTGCATGTGCCTTCAAACATGACTAAGCCCATGCTACTGTTGAAATATGGTGGTGTGGCAATGAGGTTTGTAAGACTAAACTTCACTGATGATTGGGTCATTCTGTACCAACTCATGAGAAACCTGCCACTTGACAGTAGTGGATTTTCTTTAAGCAAATCATGTGAAATCTAAATTCACGAATCTTACAAAATCCTTTAGCTCTACTTTAATATTTTGACTTTTCTGACCTAATTTTTGACACCAACTCAGCCAATCTTAAAAAGGTCAACTTTTTCCATTAGTTTGGGCGGTCATGTGATGGTTTCTTTATTTAGGCTTTTTCCGATACAGAAGGGCTTAATGGTCTCACTATCACATCAAACTGTTGCTGTCCATTTTGCAGTAATCCACACAAATCTGTTCCAGTAAGATTTGCTTTATTGTTTTTTTTTTAATGCTAGTAGTTAGTGGTGTCAGGTATTGGTTCAGAAAAGTTTTGAACTCCAAAGTAATATAAAGTATGTGTACTTAGATTTGCGCTGTCCCAAATGATTATTTTTCTAATGATTAATGTAGCGATTATTTTTTCGATCAGTCGACTAATCTAACAATTCATTTTTCGATAAATCAAATGATTAGTTTTTCAGTTATTGATTATTTCACATTACTTGATCAATGTAACTATTCACACAATCCTCCTGAGACATTTTTTTACATACATTTAGTGTTGGGCTGGTAAAAAAACGTATTGCAAAGAATTTTTTTTAATTTAAGTTTATTTAAATTTTACAACACATCCACTGTAGTGGACAACAGGACTTACTTGTTCTCAAACATGAAACATTTAAGGCTGAGTTTGGACATGGAAAGTTCCACTGGAATCATCCAGTAAAATACAACACCAAATACAAAACAAATAGCAAAGGTAGATTTATTTTTTTGTAACCATTACACCTGAACCTTTTGTAATTTCTTTATTAGACGTTTGACACTTGATGGTATTATCCTCGGATAGATTTACACCAATAGGGATAACATTATGACCACTGACAGGCAAAGTGATTAACACTGATCGTCTCTTCATCATGGCACCTGTTAGTGGGTGGGATATATTAGGCAGCAAGTGAACATGTTCCTAGAAGAAGGAAAGCAAGCATAAGGATTTGAGCGAGTTTGACAAGGGCCAAACTGTGATGGCTACAGTACTCATCATGCCACAGCACACCTTCGGGGGTCTCGGGGAGTCCATGCCTCGATGTGTCAGGGCTGCTTTGGCAGCAAAAGGGGGACCAACACTATATTAGGCAGGTGGTCATAATGTTATGCCTGATCAGTGTATGTCAGAATCGCACTGACTGAGTCTATTAAGAATAGAGCTGTCTACTGAAAAAATGTGAATCGTCGTCAATTATGTTGACGCGTCACCCCAGCCCTAATTTAGTTGTAGGTTAGTTAAGATTAGTAATATTAATAATCTCACCTAGTATGCAACAAACCAAACCATTACAAGCTTTATAATGCTGCTGCCACCAAGTTGGGTCATGGTGGCAGCCGGCTAAGGAGGGTATTCCAGGGAGCTATCCACCTTTTTTGCAACAGAGAACATAGTGCTAACTCTCATGTTAATCAGGTTCAGGACCTCCTCAGAGTTCGACAACATCCCCAATTCGGGTCAGCAGTTCCTCTCCCTATCTGAACACAGCCCGTGCCAAGCCCTGCTTTCCATTTCTGAATCATCGAACAGTTTGCCAGAGCTCCTTGAGACCAAACGAGTCCCTCCCCATAGCCTACCAGAACTACAACACCTGAGGTTTGCTTCGGCGACTGCTAAAGTGGCAGCCCTTGTTGGCCCCCTGATGACCTTTCTGCTGCGTCTAGAGACCCCTGGCAAACCAAAAACCAACCCAAAAGGCCTAATTGTTCAGCTTGACGGCAGCAATTAGTTCCATGTTGCAAAGAATTCCTGAGATTTCTTGGGTTTTTTGTGCAAATTTCAAGCAATAGATAAAACAGTTTAACAGAAAAAATGCTAGTTGTAGCCCTATTCCCACAGCTGTAAAAACATTGATTCTGTGTATGACGTATGAATGTTTGTTAAAGGTCCATTTACTTGCATTACGCCCAGTTCAATAACAGCAGTTAATGAGTTGGAGGGACATAGAGCTCACAGCACAGTCAGATAATTTAATAAATTATTAATTAATTAATTCACATCATAATTATACATTTGCCAATGGGCTGTGTAAAAGCTGTTCTTGGTCATAGAATCAGATTCTACCTCGGATGTAGTTTGATACTGACATTGTAAAGTTTCTTCTCAGGAATACTGATGATTGACTTGTTTAATCTTGTACTTTGAAAAAGATCAACTGCTGCCTCTTTTGTTTTTTTCCCCCAAGCCAGCGTTGCTTATTAATACAATAGCAGACTAATCAAATGAGAGACAACAATGTGGCTTTAGGCTGGGCTGGAGGAATCTATAAATATCTCTGAAGTCATGCTGACTCTTAGAGGCCCCAGCAGGGTCCTCTATTCTCCAGTAAAACAACTGGTGCCTCCTGTCATCCCCATACTCACAAAAGGAGACACAACTCTGTTTTTGTGACTGTTTCTTGTAGGAAAAGGGTTGGGAGGAGTCACCTGACAGTTTTTAACATTTTGGTTATTTTCTCAAGACATCTGTTAGCATGTTGACATCAACAATAGCCACATTCTTTAGTCACTGTGGGAAATAATTACTGAGAATGAAGCGTAATAAATGAACAGGGTCGGCACAGGACATGATTAGCAACGATGAGTAAAGTCTAGAGAAGCATAGAGGGTGGGAACGTAATTCTGAACTTCAGATGATGGGAAATGTTTCACTCACTCTCCTGTGTAGTCTAGTCAATGATATTTTGTCCGAAAATCTGCATTAGTGACGACATTCTTTCTATCTATACTGTCAGGTGTGAGATTTTCCGTGGTGCTGAGAGTTTATTATTGGACTTCAATTCAAACTGAACAGTTCATCCATTTTCATTTAATTTATGAACTTTATTTAAAAAGTAATTGCCAGTAGGGGCAACCAGATAAAACTAAATGGTCATCAGTGGTTTCACATTTGTTCACCTGAGGCCAATTAAAGTAAATTTAACTCACTTTCATGGTGATTGGTCTTTTAAAAGAAGTCCAAAGCACTTTTCTGTTATCTTGCTGAATCATACTTAAAAGACAGTCCCAGCCAGTAGTTGGTAATAATAAATGAACACATTGGCATGCGCTCTTATATTACCTTGTTGATTTGACAAACATCAGCTCAGTACACATTAACCATTATTGTTTTTCCTTTTGGAGGATAAGTTACTGTTTTGTGGAAGTCCCTTTTCCATTCAGCCTCCAGGTTATCATGGTCAGTTTAGTGAAAAGACCTCAAGTTCCTCAAAAAAACCTTTTCATTTTTGTGATTATCCTTTTTTTTAATTGTTTTTTTTCCCCTCCACCCAGGGTTCCAGGTTGGTGTGGTGAGAGAGCAAGCTAATTGCGGGGAGGAGGACCGCCTGGGGCATCGTGTCCCTGGCTCGCAAGGTAGGATCATGCCAATCAACTAGAAACTGAGTTTGCGCAAATTACACTTGTTGTACAATGCTTTGACATTGCAGTGATCTGGCACTGTAGACCTGTGTAGCCAAATTATCAGAACCATTATCGACAAACATCCACCCTCAAAGAGCCAGACCAAATGTAAATGACCTGGTCCTGATTGCAAGGCAAATATGTTAACTATCTACCTAGAACTTAACACAGTTTATGCGACAAGGTCTTATTCTGGATAGTTTCTTCATATTTATAATGCACATTATTTCTGTGACAGTTTTTCATCCCTTCTCTTGTGCAAGTTCACCTGAATTAAAGTATACCTTCTCCCTGACCTAAGTTACCTATTGATATTTGAGCCACAAACAGGGTAAACATGTCTGGCCTTTCAGCCACCAAGGTTTAACTTTAGCCTCTTTTGTGTTCGAAGCCTGTAATTATAGAACCCTGTATGTTCCCTGAGGTCACAACCCTCTTTTGTCTGAACAGATGATTCCAACATAACAGACGTGTATGTAACAATTTTCGGTCACAGTAACCGCAGAAGCTTGATACTTTTAAAACCTTTTTGGGATTGATGTGTTGTTGCTGAGTCACCATGCTAAGACAACAGTTTAGCCAGAGTTTATCCATGCTGCCTGGGTGTCTGTAATTCCAGTCATAGCACAAATCTGGGAGGGAATGTTCTTGTTGCGCTGCACCCACTGCCTAGCGCCGGCCAGGGGGCTGCTATTGTAAAATACTAGGAAGGGCTTGGTCCTAAGCAAAATATCCCGCTGTATGCCAGAGAAAAGGTCCACACGGGTGCAGTTGGCAGATAAAATCTGCATGTGAGTGGCAGTGATACTGGACCAGTTGATGTTGGACGGTGGTAGGGGCAGGAGCGGGGTGGCGCTATGGGCACTGTGCCCTGATACACCATGCCAGCACCCTTCACTGTCAAAGTGTTTGAACTCTCTTGTGTTTGTTTCACTTCATGTGTTTTTTATTCTTTTTTTATTCTCTGTGTCCACCATTCTGTCAAAGGTATGTGTGGCACCAGCTCCGACAGAGGCCCCAGTGAAATACGGAGTGTACTCAATAGACTAATTGATTACCTAACTTCTGACCTTAAACCAGTAGCCTAATTAACCTCTCAGTCATACTAATTACTTTGTTTGACTCCACACACATTCAGCTTCACTGTTTCTCTGTAATTCAATGCATGAGCAACAAAATGGCAAAGTAACCTGTTGGACCTTGCTCGTGCTTTTAGGCACGGAGACACATTGTCTGCAGCTAACCTGTATTTCCAAAGGCCTGTTCATCTTTTGACCTAGAGGCCTCACTCTGTCAGTATCGATGCAGAATTCACACACACACACACACACTCACACAAAGTGACAGCGTGCCTTCCTTGGCAGACGCCTAGTCCTTGGGGACAACTGAAAGGAGGAAATGGGGACGAGCTTGATATTGGGTAACACACATAAATGATGACTCCGTGCGTCTGTGTGGGTGTGTGACACTCTTAAGAGATAATCTCAGGTGTTTCGAGGCCGAGCAGCTGTCTGGGGAGTGCTGTGCATTCCTGTAGTTGGATCGAGTCGCTTATGCTCCAGTGAACTGCTTACCTCCATTAGGCTTCCTGCACTTTGTATCCACAGAGGGTGATTTCTTCCTTCACTATCGCTCATACCATAGATAGCTGAAGAGTTCACATTGGGTTAAATAGGCATGAGTTACGACCAACGCAGTTGTCGTGTACTACTCCACACAAGTATATTTCCTATTGAACTTTGAACTGCCCTTGAACATTTTCTGTTTTGTGTAACAAATCACTTTGCACTTTGCATAAATATAGATGAAACTGAAAAAGTTTATTATCTAGGCTTGAAGACTTGGGATTGAGTGATTCGATGATTTGCTTTGCAAAACTGTTGTAAATAGCATTTCAGACATTGCATCAGAGCTCTTATCACAAACACCAACAGGCAGAGGGTTTATGTCTATATGGGACATTTGAATTGGAAGTTATGTCTTATCACTAGACAGTATTCAGTTCAGCAATGTAGCACTTTGGGTGTTGAACTGACTGTCATTATTTACTATTAAATGCTGCCTGTGGATTGTGTTATATACTGTACGCCTCTAAATGGATACAGCAAACCTCAAAGTTTTTCTGAATGTGTCAGAATAAATTGATTGGATAATGGTAACACAATCCTTTTATCACATGGTCACATCACTGTCTCCTAAGGCATTGGAAAAGTAGGAAATGCACTGTATTGAAGATTAGATAGTCATTTATGTAACAAAACGCATCAAAAAACAGTGTGTGAACATAAGTAGTGTTAGACGTGCATGGGGGATGAGAAGGATGTATGAATATTGTAAAATGCATAAAATAAACCAAAGGGAACCGAGGAGAAATTAACACCGCCATATAACCAGGGGAGTGCCTGCTGTAAAAGAGAGTAACAAAGCTTAGATTTTATAGTCTGAGGACACTGGGCTCAGGTGTTGCCATAAGGCATGGATGACCTAACAGTGAGGTGAATTGTAAGCCTCTGAACAGTCAGGAGCACAGGTTGTCACACATTTGTTTTTGAAATATATTGAACTCTGGCCAGATCAAATCTGGCCACAACACAAACCAAGCACATCATCAATTAAAGGCACACCTTCAAGCTCTTAGGCCCGTTTTGACGGAAATGCAAAACTCTGCCACGTTGGGCTGACGTACCAAGTCAAACCAAATAGAGCGAGGCCGGCAGATGTGATGGAAGAACGCTCAAAGTCATCCCTTTGACTCTGCACCACCACTGTACCACTTTATTTTGATACCAGACATGTAAATTGGATGCACAGTAATGGACAATTTATGTGTATAAATTATGTATGCTTAATTTTGCAACCACAGAAGTGCGTTATTCACATAAATCTATTAGAAATAGAATATTACAAATGGAGGAAGTTGGCAAAGATTTGTAAAAATGTGGGATGATGGAACGTCACCAATTTCCACACACTGCTCTTTTGTATCATATCCCTTGAAAGCATCTTGTGGCTCTGCCTGTTGTTGAACTGTTTTTCCACATGGTTCACCCTGACATTTTGTCTGTTTGCAGTGACTAAGGGAGGGGCTCAGCAAACTGTTCTGCAGCATGGAGAAGGAAGACGTGAAGGTCCTTAACAAAGGGGAAGAGGAGGAGATGGTATGCCTTTCTGTGATTTTACATCTGCGCCACTTTGTCAGTTTGTGCTTTCCAACTTATCGGACTGCCCCCCCTTTTCTCCTTCCACCCTTTAGGAGCTGCAGGGCTACCGTCTGTGTCGTTGGCGGCTGGCCCTGGTGGGCGTTGGTGTGTTGTGTACAGGGGGCTTCCTCCTCCTGCTGCTCTACTGGATGCCAGAGTGGTGCGTCAAATCCACCTGCACTCGTACCACAGCCCGTGATGCCGAAGTGGTATTGATGCGCTCCACGGTAGGTTGCAAGTAGAGCTGCAATGATCCATTGATTTGTTGAGATATGTATAAAAAAGAAGACATTTTTCAAGCAAAAATTGTTTTTCTTGTTTTACCTTCTCAAAGATGAAGATTTGCTGCTTTTCTCTGTTTATATATGGCAGTAAACTTCATGTCTTTGCAAGTTTTCTCTATGATTGCCGCTCAGCTTATGGAAGATGATCATTGCAGGGTTTTAAGGAAGCAAGTGGCATTTCTTTCATTTTATAGGCTAAACAATAGTAATGGGACAAAATAGGAATATGGAAATATAAATATCTTATTGCTTCCTCTTGTGATACTTTATCGATACACTGGCATTGTATATTAATGCTTTTATGAAAACATGCAGTGCTCTACACGGATTCCCTGTTCAATGTGACTTACTTGAGACATTGTGATATATTCTGGATAATTCACTAGCATCAAACTAAAGTGTGAGGTTTTATATTTACATTCGAGTTTCTAAATTGTTAGTTACAATTAGATATTGCCACATTTCATGTTGACTAATTGAAAATCCAGAAAGGTAGTTGGATTGTAAAGTAGTGGTCATAGGTGATAAATTAAGGAGATTCACCATTCGAGATTAACCATCAATCCTGTGTCTAATTTATAAAGCCAACAGGTTAAGCTGTTGCCTGATATAGGGTTGAAACTATTTTATATAACTTCATTTGCAAGCCTGTTACAGTAATCTGAAATGGTATAGTTGCCATTTGACACATACACTCAGTCTGTGCCTTAATAGAAACACTCCAAGGGTTCTTTATTTACCGCGGGAGTGCAGCGAGTCCAAATGCTGTCAGGCACAGCTCAGCATATTGGTACGTGAAGAAGATGTAAACCTCAAGCTCATGTGCTTTTAAAGATGTGGGTGAATACAACTGATGTATTGTAGTTGCACAGTAAATACATCGAGACGGACTGGCTCCTACAGGCAGTCACACTAGCAGGAATGTACAGATGATTTACCATTTGTCCAATAGTGTGTCCATAACAGTCACATGTGCTTGTGTGCGCGTTTCCGTGTATGTGCACTCCTTTAACTCTGTATCAGTCTCATACTCTTTTGTATTCATCGTTGACCTTCCGTGTATGAATCTGACTGTCTTATTAGATTAGATTCAACTTTATTGTCATTGTGCATAGTACAGGTACAAAGCCACTGAAATTCAGTCAGCATGTAGCAAGAAGTGCAAAAGAATAGCATTGTGTATAGAGCATGCAATTACAAGTGATTGTGGTGTTGATCGAATTTGAAATGTCCTCATCTGGATTGAAGTATCTGGAAAAACATTCACATGTAAACATTTAGTGACATTTAGCCTTATTGCTTTTTAAGGAGGTCACATAATAACGATTCCTGGCTACTAAGTGTTACAGGGTGCCTTGACATAAATGTATAGTACAATGTAATGACATTCTTTCAAAGTCCAGAAAAAACACAACTATGTGTGTGTTCGTTCGACTAGGATGAGTTCCGTCGCTGGTTCCTGGCCAGGGTGCGAGTGATGCTGGCCCCAGGGAGCAACCCCTTCCACAGCCTGGAGACCCAGACCACCTCCCCCTCCTCCCCTTCCTCTCCCACCTGCCCCTTCTCCTCCCCTGCCTCCCTCCCTCTGGCCAACGGACATACCCCTCACCCCTCCGATGGCAGCCCTGCTCAGGAGCTCATCAGAAGATATGCCGACTACCAGCCCACACAGGTAAGCACCATAAACCTGCAGACAGATACGTCAGAGAAGTTGATAGAGGGGTCTCTATGTTTTAATCATGTGTAATTATACTCCATATTTACGCCATGCTAGAAATGTACAACAGCTTGTTAGGCATATGTTGATGTTATTAGAATTAGAATTTCATTTATTGCAAAGTTTACCATAAGTTTGTGGATAACAACAAGACAGTAATGCAGGCATGTGTCAAATTAAAGTCTGTTGCTTCTTCCTTCTGCCACTCCCCTATTCTTATCCCCACAGATCCGTTATTTTACCTTCCATAGCACAAAGTATTATTGGAATGACGAGGTGCAGAACTTTGAAGTTTTAAAGTAAGCATTCTTTTATTATTTACAGAAACTGTATGGGATATTTTTATGCCATGTTGCACTTTCCCTTACAGTAAGTAATGATAAATCCATCTGTACAATGTAATGTAATGTATTTAAAATGCGGCCTTTGTCCTCTGCTTCGACCATATTTTATCTCTACAGTGGTTTGGAGGATCTGCAGGTCAGCTGCTCCACCCTCCACTCGGAGCACAGTGTAGGCCTGAACAGGAACCAGCAGGAGTACAGGTAACATCTAACCTGTCAAGGATAGGTCACACAACTTTAATTAGCCAGACAGGAGCAAAGTAGTCAGGCCTGCTGGTTAGATTATTCTACTGTGTGTGTTATAGTAGCAGTAGTTCATAAGCCCTTTGCCTGACAAATTAAATCTGATGGAAAAATCTTGTGAGGGCAAAGTGTCAACAGTGTTGCCGTGCTCATAACCAAATGTTTATTCTGTACAGGGACAGAATTATTATGTGATGAAAAGCCTCTTGGAAGAACTAATTAGGGCAGTCATTTGTTAATGTTGTTTAGAATAAAAACCTGCATAGCTTTAACCTTTCCATGGTACATTGTTGTGTGTTTCTACTGTAATCTTTTTGCATGTGTCTAGCTTTGTGTGATTGTGTGTGACTGGTTCACAACATTTGTCTCATGAAATGTCTCTTTTACCACTTGTCAGGAAACTGTTCTTCGGAGTGAATGAAATTGCAGTGAAAGTGCCTTCTGTTTTCAAGCTGCTTATCAAAGAGGTATGGGCCAGTTTATATTAACAGAGGCAGAGTTTACTTCCACTCAGTTTTAATTTCTTTGAGTAAATGACACCATGTCAACTTTTTTGATCATTTTGCAGTTTTGCTGGGATATTTGCACAATTAACAGTTCATTATGCCAAATGATGTGATTTTTCCACATTTTTCCAACAATTAGACACTGACCGGTTGATTAATCTAGAAAGTCATGTTAAATTAACAGATAAAGAACATAATTGTTTGAGTTTCAGCCCTGCTTCCAATAACCGGGATGTGTGTTTCAGTTGTTACTGCAAAAGCAAACGTATCAAACCAACACTGACAACAGACCCATTTTTAATTGATAAATGTTTGCTTATCGTTTGCATTTTTTGCAAGGCATTTGTCACATGCATTGCCAATATTAGTCCATCTTCAGGGCACATCTGTTCTGCTACACTGAGACTATTCTAACCTTCTTATTACTCCTTTTACCAGGTTTCTCTTTCATTTCCAATTTGACCTACTTTTTGACCATAAGTCTTCTCCAGGGTGGTTTTGGGGGCTGGGTCTGGGGGTCAGTATCTAGTGTGACCACCATTTGCCTCATGCAGTGCGACAAAATGAGCATTCAGTTCACGGACACCAGCTCTTGTGGACATTCCTGCAACCAGCATGCCACTGGCTCAGAATTTATGACCATAGTAGCTGTGTGTTGTGTGATGAAACTGCTCATTATAGAGTGTCTTTTTATTTTGATCAGTAAATACAACACCAATGCCCCCTGCAGACCAACATGGTAATGTGTGTCTCAACTTTGGTAACATTACCCAGTGGCCCTATGTGTCAAGTCCTTCTTTAGCACTTTTTTAGTTAACTCTGATTTACATTTAGTATTGAATTCCCGTACACCTTAATACAAGCTACGTACATAAGTGTATATCTTATAAATGGGAATTATGTTAAATTTCTTGTAGTTGTGTCACTATAGTCTCATCTCCGTCCCCTTCTGCAGGTCCTCAACCCTTTCTACATCTTCCAGCTCTTCAGTGTGATCCTGTGGAGTGCCGATGAGTATTATTACTATGCTGCGGCCATTGTTATCATGTCGGTCATATCCATAGCTACCTCTCTGTACACCATCAAAAAGGTGAGTTTTAAGACACTGTGTGCTTGCAATCTTGAATGTTGTGTTAACTCACACTACATGTTTCAATTGCACACTTTAATGCTCACACCTCTGGGGATCAATTTTTCAGGGTGGGTGCTCATACTACATGTAGGCATGGACAGCTGGTCAGTTTTGTCCATTGACAATTCCAATAGAATTTTTCAAGAAGGCTACATCCTCAACAAGGCAGCACTATTTTGTGTAATTCTGCTGACGGAAAGTAAAGGGGCAAAAAGAAAAATATGGAGCTGCAGATCGCTTGAAGAGAAAGACAACAGCCTGTTTTTCTGCAGTGAATTTTGTAATTATATCATTGCCAACACAGGCAAGACTGCTATTAACCACAACATTAGTTATCCAGTAATATACAGACAAGACGGGTTTGGATGACAGATGTTTTTATAGCAGCAGGGTGATGAATCATGTCATGGAACTGCTCAAGCTGCAAAACAATTGATCTGTCATAAATTAGAATCGATTATAGTTTAGTCAACCACTAAAACCAGGCTTGAAATTGGACGTAATCGTCTTGCATCACGTACATACTCTGTTAGTTTATCAATCAATCGAACTTCAATTATATAGCACCTTTTCAAATAAATCAAAATGCAGTACTTCCAAAGTGTTTGGGGGAAAAATTGTGGGACGTTAAAAACAAAATGGATTTAGAGACAGCAACACATTTTGGGTAGTACTGATAATAGACAAATGACTAAATACTAATCACAATTGATGATGATAAAATGTTTTTATAAGACCACATCTGTTTGTGGAACTGCTCAAAGTCAAATCGAATTGCTTTGTTGCATCTCAGACTAGTATTGACAAAAGTGTGATTCTGCTATATAAATCTATACAACATGTACTAAACATTACCAGATGGAATCACGAGAATGCACATTTAAAGAAGGCACTCATTCGCCATCCTGCCTGTGTCTAATCCAGAGTTTTTTCATGCAAGAATAAAGGATCATCTGACTATGGTCTGATGCCTCTGGCTTCAAAGTTCAGAAAGCAGCCTCGCTGTCTCACAGGTGGTCATGGGAATTAAGAAGCTGACTAAAGTTCTTAATCTGTTTTCTTTGTCCCTTTTTTCCAGCAATACATAATGCTTCATGACATGGTGGCAGCTCACAGTATTGTCCGTGTGTCTATATGCCGAGCCAACAATGGTTTGTCAATTTTTAAACTATTTTTTACCGATGGCCTCTGTAAAGTGATGCTAATAGCAATACATTCCCTTCATTATTCTATTCATTTTCCTGCTTTTCTGATGAGTGCTTTCCTAACCAGACCTGACAATAGACATTTTTCTGCTTCTGTGCTGGGCCAGACACAATTACACAGTCCCCCTGCTTTGGCTGTCCTCCAAATGGCTGCTGGGGTGGGACAATGCAGACACAGGCGGAGACACAGACAGAGAGATAGAGATAGAGAGAGAGAGAGAGATTGTTAGACAGTGGGTGTAATATATGTAATGGCACTGAACATTTTTTTTTATATCTTCATGCATTTTAAGACAGATGATAGCTTCTGCAGAAGTGACGCACAAGCTTTGACTGTCTCATCTGGTGTCATACCAGCTTAAGCCAATTTACATGACCTCTAAAGACTCAGAATCAGATAGATATATATAGTTATAGAAGGTTACACACCTCTTATATTTTTGTTTTGGATTAAACTGCTGCACCGGCCTCTGCTTGTGATGCCTCAGCTTTTTTCCCTGCTATCAAGATAGGCGTGAGTAATGAGAGATGTGCTGAACAAGACTCTGGGGCTCTGACAAGCAAAATATCTCCTTTCTCACCTCCCCACAACCCCAACCACCATCTGCCATTTTTGGCTCACTGACGCAGTCTTCACCTTTCTCCACACTTATCATTTTTACTTTTACTTTTTTTTTTTATTGTGTGCTCTTTACCTGTCTGTATGTAATGCTCAAATTGACCATTTCACTCCCTTTCCCGGCAGAAATCGAGGAGATTTTGTCTACTGATTTGGTGCCTGGTGATGTGATGGTCATCCCCAGCAACGGGACCATTATGCCGTGCGATGCCGTGCTGGTCAGCGGCACCTGCATCGTCAATGAAAGCATGCTCACAGGTAAGAGCTGAAATCTAAAAATCTAAGTCTGATAACTCAGGGGAGAGACTGTTGGAATATTTAACATAACAACCAAGAAGTTAAACAGCATAATGTTCCTCCTGTAAGTGTCCAGTAGGGTTGTCAAAAGTATCGAAACTCAAAAAAGTATCGAAACTAAAATGTTGTATCGAATACGATACTCATTTTCAAAAGTATCGATACCAATTATTTTTTGCACTACCTCAGACCTGAAACTTGTTATCATAGTTGCAGTTTCTTTTTGCACAACTGTTTTTTATTATAAATATTTAACGTGTGGTTCTGTTAATTGTTACATGTTGTAACAGAGGTTATTTTTGCATTTTTCTTGTTAATAATAATATTTCTTTTAAATTTTGGAGTCTTTTTTTAATCCTCGTGGTATCGAAAATGGTATCGAGTATCGAATATTTTCCTGAGTATCGGTATCGAGTTGAAAATTTTAGTATCGTGACAACCCTAGTGTCCAGCACTAAAATCTGCCTGCCCATCAGGTGAGAGTGTTCCTGTGACAAAGACCAACCTCCCAAACCCATTACCTGGAGAGAGGGACGAGGACAATGACAGTGCCTACAACACAGAGGAGCATAAGAGACACACACTCTTCTGTGGCACCCACGTCATCCAGACCCGCTTCTACACAGGCGAACTGGTCAAGGCCGTGGTGGTCCGCACAGGTATGTGCTTGTGTCCGTGGACATGTATTCAGTCATCTCTAAATTTGTATAAATTTATTTTTGACGCTTTGTATAGACATTTTTTGTACGAAAAACAAGATAATAGTCAGATGTGGCTCCATGTGTAAGGATATCAGTCTCCTGTTGGAGTTTCTATTTTGTCAAGCTGACTGATGCACAAGTGAAGCCAGCAAATTATGCAGTCCATTTAATATTCACATTTGAGCCATTCTTAGACTTATTCACCCAAAACTACTCATCACACCCTCTTCACCCAGGTTTCAGCACAGCTAAAGGCCAGCTGGTGCGCTCCATCCTTTACCCCAAACCCACCGACTTCAAGCTGTACCGCGATGCCTACCTCTTCCTCTTGTGTCTGGTGGCTGTGGCTGGAATCGGATTTGTCTACTCCATCGTCCTCAGCATCATGAACAAGGTAACCTCGGAGGCGAAGAGCAAATTAAACAAAAGAAGTAAATGGGATTTGAAAATGAGTGTGCAAAGGTAGGAAAATCAAATCTTGGACTTTCACAGGCTTTTTGCAGATTTTTTAAAAATAATGTAAAATGTATAATCCTTACAAAAACTGTACTGGTGTGTATCACCGTATAACAGCATTTAATCCAAACATTTTCTAAGTGTCCGTCATACAGTCTGACTTGTGAGCTGCCCAGTGCAACCACACTTTTATCTGTTCAGTGTTGTGTAGCTCACAGTGGCTAAGATTGAAACTGTACTACAGAGATGTTTGCCTACTGGGGGGCAGAAACACTCAAAAACAAACTCTCAGTAACAGATGCTCAGTCAGCTTATCAAGTTTTTTTCGTGACACATTAATAAAGAACTGCAGTCCTCTTTATTTTGATCAGTCAATATGATACTCACTGACTTGTGTTTAAGCCATTAGCTCCCTTGGTGCAACATTGTGCAGAAGGTTTTCTAACAACAAACAGCATGGTGATACATATCTAAATCTCTGTGTGCTGCAGAACTTGAACTGTTTGAAACATTAGTTTCCCCTTCTCTGAAACACATTATAGGCTTGTTTCAGGATTACGATCCTTAGACTTAGAGGATCAGCCATCCTGCATACTTGATTTGGATTAGTTGTTTACATGAATAATCAGAGGAGAAACGGCAACTGTTTTCTGTACCACTGATATGCAACATATTTGATTCTAAAACTTGGATTCACGCCGCTACGTCTGAGTCTGAATCTATGTCTTAGGAGTAGTGATAATGCTAGAGAGGTGTTAATCAAAGACAAGTGATTATCAGAAATGCAGACATTTTCCCTTTCTGCCTGCCCCAGGTGCCAGCTAAGACCATCATCATTGAGTCCCTGGACATCATCACCATCACTGTGCCACCGGCGCTGCCAGCCGCCATGACCGCCGGCATTGTGTATGCACAGCGACGCCTCAAACGCATTGGCATTTTCTGCATCAGCCCACAGAGGATCAACATCTGCGGACAAATAAATCTGGTCTGCTTTGACAAGGTGACTATTACTGGTTGCACGACAGCTGTTTTTGCCCGTAAGGAACGTATGTAAGGAAGTAACTACAGATGCTATCCAAAATAGATTGTACATGCCTCTGGTTGTGTGCCAATAAAGACGTTCTATCCTATCTGATTCAGTTCAGTCGAACCCAGTTAAACTCTGCTTCATCTCGTCTTCTAGACTGGAACTCTGACAGAAGATGGATTAGACCTATGGGGAGTCCAGAGGGTTGAGAATGGCAGGTAAGCTTGTCTGTACTCTGCAATGGTTGTTCTATGTTAAATACAAACATTCCAAGATGTTTTAGAAATCTTAAGTCGTTGTCTTAGTTTAGCTGTAGCTGTGCTGGTTTTGCTTTGCTGAATAAGTTTTGGAAAATAATTTTGAATATATTTTTTTAAAGGTGGAATTTCCTTCATTTAAAATAAGTGTAAATGATGAAAACTTAAGTGACAAAATCACAACAAAATCATTTATATTGTTATTCCATGCAATACTATAAAATATCAACAAAACTTCACTTAGAAAATGTGTTACTAGTTTAATCCTTTTTTTAATATATGTCACTAAAATCCATTGCTTCTGGAATCGTTTTAATTTGGTCACAAAATATATTCTTCACATCATAAAACTGTCGGTTTTCTTGCTTGTTCATTTCTCTGTGTAAAATGTGTCATCTTTTCTCGTCCACCTCTTGTTTCTTCTGCCTCTTTTAGTTTCCACCTGTCCGAGGAAAATGCCTACAAGGAAAGCCTAGTCAAGTCACAGTTTGTGGCTTGTATGGCCACTTGCCACTCTCTTACAAAAATAGAAGGCCAGCTGTCCGGAGACCCGCTGGACCTGAAAATGTTTGAGGCTACAGGCTGGGTGAGTTGTCCTGTATCAATGCATACATGTAACTGGGACAAATAGCCACGTGGAATCAAGAAAGACTGAAGCAAAAAGAGGGAATCTAAAATATTTGTTTTATCAAATATGTCTACAAATTCTTATTTTTCTGATCCTCATTTTCTCTGAATCTTTTATCTGCCCAGATCCTAGAGGAGGCCACTGAGGAGGAAACATCTCTCCACAACCGTATCATGCCCACTGTGGTTCGACCTCCAAAACAGCTGTTGCCCCCAGAGCCTGTTGCATCCCCAGAGCAGGACATGGTATGAGCAGTTGTTCTCCAGGATATATATCTTATTGATACAAACTTAAAATTGCAATATGTACACATTTAACAAATAAAATTACATCTATGAAATATTAGAGCTGAAACATAGTCTTTGACTAGAGTGTTTGTCTCTGACTGTCAGGGTAATAGAAAACTAAGCTGCCAAAATCCAATGAATATTTGCTATCTTTAAACCAGCTTATTAATGTGCCTCAGTGAAAAATGTATATACACTATCATCGTAATATAATAACAGCAACCTCATTGTAACTCTGTAAAACTTATTTTTCTCATTATAGGAACTCTATGAGCTCGCTGTAAGTACTCTGCTTCCTTTTAGATAATATACTCATCAAATTCTCAATGTTTTTAGTTTTCGTCTTCTCCTTGACATAAATTCTAAATGTATTTTTTATGTTTGTTTTTGTGTCTTTGTCGGTGTGCATGTGCAGTCAGCGTATGAGATAGGTATCGTGCGCCAGTTTCCTTTTTCCTCAGCACTTCAAAGGATGAGTGTGGTGGCTCGTCGGCTGGGGGAGAAACGTATGGATGCCTACACGAAGGGGGCGCCAGAGGTGGTGGCTAGTCTGTGCAAGAAAGAGACAGGTGAGATGTCTAAAGTGGCTATATTTGCTCTGGTGCTGTTGTTACATTATCAACCCTAAAATCCATAATGTGTTTTGTTTTATTTTATTTTTTTCCTGCATTTAAATCTGTACGGGTGTAATGCTTCAAAGTGTAATGAGTACCTGCAAATTCTGGAAAGAATAATAATGGGAAAATCAATTAACCACAAAGTCAGTTAGTTGTTTGTCTGTCTGTTAACTAGAACTTTCGAAAAACTACTACTTATTAGTTATAGCTGCAAAACATGCAAACTTCCTCAGCACTTGTGCAACAGAAAGTGTAGCAGCAAACTTTAAGTAAGATTAAGGAACCTCCACCAAAACAGTTTTTGAAACAGTTTCCTCACCTCAGAAGTTTGATGTTTCTTCTTTACCTGCTGCTCACTAACTTGACTTATGCCTTTTAATGCCTTTTTGTCTCTTTGCAGTGCCAGAAAACTTTGCAGAGGTTTTGGAGGGCTACACCAAGCAGGGTTTCAGGGTCATAGCTCTGGGTCATCGTCGACTTGAATCCAAACTCACCTGGCACAAAGTCCAGAACATAAACAGGTAGCATACTGTTTATTGTTGATCTGACCTACATTTTATACCTAAACAGGATAGGATTCTGTTTAAAGTTATCGACTGTGAGCAAATGCATGCATGCCCTCCTGAGTTCCCCATGTATATGAAGTATGTTGTTCTTGGTACAGAAGTACAAATGTGTGCATCTTTATCTTTGAACCAGGGATCACATAGAGGCAAACATGGAGTTCCTGGGTCTCATCATCATGCAGAACAAGCTGAAGGCAGAAACCCCAGGAGTGCTGCAGGACCTCCGCAGAGCACACATCCGCACTGTCATGGTTACTGGTGAGACCATGCACATACAGTGTACTCATACACACACACACACACACGTACACAGGCGTTAACTAAGCCATTAATGACATCAATATAGTCGCTAAAGAGAATAAACAAACAAAAATATATGGAAATGTTCAGGGCCCCAAAAGATGCAGTCTTCCCTTCACATTTTTCTCTGTCTGCAATTGTTTAAAGCTGTTGTGAGATGTTCCGATACCATTTTTTCCTTCCCACATGTCGGAGGTCCCAGTGTCAGCAGTGAAGCTGATTGCCTGCACGTCCTTCAGCCTACATGAAGTGTGTTCCCTCATTGTCTCATAAAGTTTGGAGAGTGCAGTTTTGACGCTCTCTGTCATATGATGCGTCTTCAAATGCTTTATAAGGCTGCTGGTGATGAAATTGGCAACACTCATACCACCCCTGGAAATTACAGCCTTACATACTAAACATGTGGCCATTTTACTGATTTATCTGTGAGAAAGGCAGAGAATGAGATGGAAGAACAGGAAAAAAAACAATGAAAGGAATTTGTGTCCCAACCATACATTCCTTAACATCCCTCTTCCTCTATAATACTATATTCATACAAGGAAACATAACTGATCTCCATAAAACAATTGATGAAGTATGATTGGGAAATGAATTAAGAAATGTGTGCTGTACATTCCAGGTGACAACATGCTGACAGCCATTTCTGTGGCCAGGGACTGTGGAATGATCCCGCCCCAGGACACTGTCATCATCGCTGATGCCCTCCCTCCTCATAACGGTCAAGCCGCCAAAATCACCTGGAGATATGCCGACAAGCCAAACAAGACACCTCGCCTGGAGGTGATGCGATGAGGCTAATGTTAACACGAATGCTTGTATAAATACACGACAAGAGGATGTGTGCAGGCATACACACTTATACGCCATTTAACATTTAGTGGGAAGGGACACCTTTCCCTGCCAATTCAATGTAAAAGTCAAGCAATGTTGAAAATACTTTTGGTGCTATGGATATATGAGGGCTATTTTGTCTATGGGAAAAACTTTACTAATGTGGTCTTCAGGTTTACCAGTAATTTACTGATTAGTACACAACAGGTTTGAACATGTGGATGGGAAAAAAACGATTTTTCGACTGCCAAGAGCAAGAAATATTTTTCTCGCTTTGGTTTTGTCTCTAATTCATACCCTACTTACTTTAACAGGAAGTGAACATCAGTCTGGAGGATGTGTGTCCCATAGACGAGCACAAAACACAAGAGATGTACCACTTTGCTATGAATGGAAAATCGTTCGCGGTCATCGAGGAGCACTTCCCTGACATGCTGCAAAAGGTATGATGGATGCAACTTAAGCCTTTTCAAAAACCACTGTAGAAATTGTAGTAGTTGCTTCTACTGTTCTTTGAGTATAATTATCTCCATGGTATCTAATGTTTCTGGTGCTTACTTCCTCGAAGCTGGTGCTGCATGGGACGGTGTTTGCCAGAATGGCCCCAGATCAGAAAACTCAGCTCATTGAGGCGCTGCAGGGCGTAGAGTGAGTATTAAAGTCAAACATACAATGTAAACATTTTGTTATAGCAAGGAGTCACTGTTTTTTCATTCTTTTCCCACAGCTACTTTGTGGGAATGTGTGGAGATGGAGCAAATGACTGTGGGGTATGTACAGCCACTTTAAAAGTCATTCTTAATGTGACAATAACGGGTTTGAATGGACTTTAACCGAGTCTGGACATACCTTACACTTTACTTCTCACTTTCCTCACCCAGGCTCTGAAGAGGGCTCATGGTGGCATCTCTCTGTCTGAGCTCGAGGCCTCGGTAGCCTCTCCCTTCACCTCCAGGACCCCCAACATCTCCTGTGTCCCCAGCCTCATCAGGTTTGTCTTTCCAAAAAACAAATCAATTATAGAGAAATAGGCAAAAGGATGAATTTGACTACTTGATTACATGTGGTATTGACTATTGATATAGTGACTGGAAAATGGTTCTGATTTCAGGTAACAGTGTGTGCTTATTTTTACAGGGAGGGACGTGCTGCTCTCATCACCTCCTTCTGTGTGTTCAAGTTCATGGCCCTCTACAGCATCATCCAATACATCAGTGTCACTCTCCTCTACTCTGTATGTAATGCTGCTCCTGCAATCAATAGCAGCTCAACAGTCAATGAGAAACGCAATCTCTAATCTGCGCTATCTGCTGTTGTTTTTTCATAGATCCTCAGTAACCTTGGAGACTTCCAGTTCCTCTTCATAGATATTGCCATCATCCTCCTTATTGTCTTCACCAGTAAGTAAAAGAAAAGTAATAAAGTAAAGGTTTCTACTGTGGTTACGTGTCACACATTTACCTTTCCTAGCTTTAATCTTCCTGTTTTTTTTCCTCACTCTCAATGTCTGTTTTCTGCCCCTGTTTCACCTTAGTGAGTCTCAACCCAGCGTGGAAAGAACTGGTGTCACGTCGCCCCCCATCAGGTCTGATCTCAGGGCCTCTGCTGTTCTCTGTACTGACCCAGATCCTCATCTGCTTGGGCTTCCAGACCATTGCATTCCTTTGGGTCCGACAGCAGTCCTGGTACACAGTCTGGACGCCATTTACAGAGTGAGTGCCTGCGACCGTTGCTGATATAGCTCAACCAAACAAATGTAACATTGCAACTAGATTTGATTAGAGAATAATTTCATAATATGTTATCATATATAATATAATTTGTGATTATAACTGTCTTGCACACAGTCAGGTGTCTGAGTTTTGAGCACATCGTTCTTAAACTGAACTCTCTTCTCATCCAGTGTCTGCAACCGGTCATCGCACATTAACATGTCGGATCTCAACGACACTGAGCTTGACGACCACAACATCCAAAACTTTGAGAACACCAGCCTCTTCTATGTCTCCTGCTTCCAGTATCTCATTGTTGCCATCGTTTTCTCAAAGGGAAAACCTTTCAGGCAGCCTAGCTACAAGAATTGTAAGAACATTTAAGAAACACTAATAAAATGTCCTGAAAAACTTTCTATTTTACTTTTACATGTCATAAAGTTATTTGTGTTTTTGCTTACGTGTCATCTTCTCAGGGCCTTTTGTGGTGTCTGCCTTGATATTATATATATTCCTGCTGTTCATCATGTTCCACCCAGTCGAAGACATTGACGAGTTTCTAGAGGTAAGAAGACATCAAACACTAAAACATACACTTTTACTCAGCTGTGTGTGTGTAATAGAAGTGTTGCAGAAACATACAGTAAAGCCTTGAGACTAGGCTGTTTTGCTAATAATCGCCATTGATTTCTCTGTACAGATTGTTTGTGTTCCGTATGAGTGGAGGATAAAACTCTTCATCATCATCTTAGTCAATGCTGCTGTGTCTGTTGTGGTGGAGGTAAGAAACACACTTGAACACAGGGTAACAGTAGATGTTTTTCTCATGTCCAGTTTTTGTTTTTTCATGCAGTGTTCTCATCTTTGTCTCATTCAGCTGGACAGCAGGCTTAGTCGTGTGTTATGAGACGAAATAATGTTGTACAGTGAAATATGTTGGAATTCTTTTTAGCAGAAAATGTTTGGCTTGTGTAATTGTTTTGGATCAACAGATGCTCTTCCTGGAAATTACGACAATGGATAGTTTGCGCTGGTCTGCCACACTCGGTGGAGCAGTGTCTCTATGCCTTTGCCTTCCTTTTTAGAAAGCTGCCAGCTTCCAGACATGCTATGCTTAGCAGACACCCAGGATTAAGGCTGCACGATGTTTGTCGTTTTTCTTTTCCGCGTCAAAAATACAATTATACATTATACAATATTCAATTATATAGTGGGCTACTAATAAGACAACCAGCACTGCAACAGCAAATGGACCACAACTCAATTAAATACGCATTTGAGCGTGTGATTGTGAAAGACTTCCCAGAGTTCAAACCTCCTGGTGAAGAGTCTGTTTTGTTTTACCCACAGCCCTGAAAAAATGCTCTGTTTACTCTTCAGTAAAATCACACTGGGAGAAACTCACAGCTAGTCGTTTCAAGTTCAGCTTTTCTGCCCTCCCCATTTTCTGCCTTCTGAGATTAACAATGGCCTTACACACTCCACTTGTGTGTCTGTTGCTTTGTTTCAGTGATTCATGCTGTGAAAGTACAAACAGTGTCTAAGGACACACACACACACAACAACATGGTCGGGCTGGCTAACAGACATGGCCTGTCCAACAGTCCCAACTGGCGGCTCTTTGGGCCGCACAAGCCAACAGGGGAGTAGCAGCAGTTATGTTTTCCCACTTCAAGCACTTCACATCCGACATATTATTATTCCTCCTTCTCCTTGTGAAGCAGCAAAACATCCGTAACAGTTTGAGGTAATTTGCTGACATCGCATGTCTTGTAATGCCACTGTTGCGCATACGCACATCGCAGTGTCGATGCTGAAACAGTACATCGTGCAGCCCTATCCTGGTTGATGCTATTTCTAAAACTACCGGTCCAAATCCCCTTCCCCTTTTTCAGTGAATTACAAAACAAGACAAAAAAAAACAATCAAACAAAATGGTTTTGCACATGTGCAACATTTTCTGCAGAGTGTCCAGTGTTTTGAGACAATAGTATCCATGCATTCTTCTTACTAATTTGTTTATTGTAATTTTAACCTCACTTGTATTAACACACAACTTAATGGGAGAACACTCTAAGACAGCTACATTGTGGCTCTGCAAAAGCAATTGAAGTGGTCTTCAATTGTGTGCAAAATCACCAGCAGTCGCTATGTGAAATCAAATTAGCCTCTCTGTAATTCTTTCCCCTGCCCACTGCGCTATTCCATAGACCTTCATCCTTGACATCATCTTATGGAAGCTTGTGTTCAGCCGAGACAAACAGGGCAGCTTTGGCATCACTCCTGCCGCCCCGACACCACAGGTTGGGAATATCTGAAACCTTCTTCTTAAGCCCTTTCATTTTCCTCCTATGTGGTGTTCCCTCTCTCTGTCCCCACCTTTTCCTCTAATGCTACAGACCGCACCTTTCTATTCTAACCTTTAACATAGACATGCATGTGCTAGACATCAGTCTCATTCTGATCTTTCCTCTCCTTCTCGTGTTCCCCTGAGTGGCCTTTTGTTCAGGGCTTTATTTTTTTAACAGATTCTGTTCATTGGCTCCATTTTGAAATAAGATTGAGAACTGCTTTTGATACAATTTTTTTGTAACACTTAACACTAAAGCTGAAAGCTATTTACTAATTTAGAGCTACTGTTGGTCACTGTTAAACACATTAACAATGAGATAAGTGGGTTTGTTACTGGGAAGTCATTTTTTTTTTGTTTCTTTTGAAGTTTGATGGTCAAGTGAATGAGTAATGCTCTCACCTCCTTTAGAAACCACCATGTCACAACATTCAGTTGTCTATATGTTACATTTGCCAGGCTTGATAGCATTTAACCCAGCTTCACCCTTAAAGTGTCAATATACATTACAATGTCGTATGATTATGTGGTTTATACTACATACTGTAGACCCCTAATGTGTTTTTATGGTAGAAAATATAAATGTGCCATTATCATCATCATGGCCCAAACAGATTCCCTTTGCTTTTGTAGAAGTGATGATTGCCTCCTACTCTCCCTCCGTCTACTGCATCACCAGTTTCAGCCTAGGTGCAATACTAAGCTCTATTTGCTGCACTAATCTTAGTTCACCTGTTATGTGTTCGATGACTGTCACTGTCAGTGGTTCCTATTATGTACAGTATTTTTCTAATATGAGGTTAAGGACATTTATTTTTCATTTTTTTAACGACCTGCTGTGCAAGCCTTTTGTTTGTACGATCTTTGACTCCATGAGCTTGTTTTCTAAGGAGTGGGCTTACTCTTTAAGATATGAACTGCCAACTCCTTCAAATTATTATCATGCTGAATTTTGTTTTGAATGACTTGCATGCGTGCATGCACACTTTGCAATTTAGCAGTGTTAAGAAATGTGCCTCCTCCAGTTTTATATTTTGCATGCAAAAATTATATCAGCATGCAGTGTGCCGATTTCCGTTTGTCAGTAAATCTCAACAAAATATGACAGAAGTTCATGGAACCATTCATCTGTTTCTTTCCTCCTTTTCTCTGTTTATTTTTATTTAATTTTATTCTGTCTATTTTTGGGGCTGTGGTATTTTCAGGGGGCCATTGACCTGGGGGCCTTCAAGTGTCTGACACGGCTGTGCTGCCCACGCAAGTTGGCACCGAAGGCTCGCTACATGCATCTGGCCCAGGAGCTCAGCGTGGACCCCGACTGGCCTCCAAAACCGACCACCACCACTGAAGCCAAACCCCGCCCAGAAAACGGCTCCACCTATCAATTCATGATCAATTCCTAGCACCCCCCCGGCCCCAGAATCTAATCTAACCCTTTCATACACGAGACATGTATACAACACATGTTCAGTGAACCTATTCAAACAGAGTTGTTGCAGGATAATTGCTTGCCATAACTGTTAAGAGACTTGGAGCTTATAATGTAGTTTCAGAGGCATTAGCGCAAAAAACACACACATAAGAACCAAATAAATTTTCAGTTCTCTCTGGCTCGCTCACTTACACACTCTCAGGTCTCTTGCTTGTTTATAAATGGCATTTAAACATCAGTAACATTGAATATAATTCCCATTCCTTATTGCAATGTCTGTCCACTGTAGCTGAGCGGCATTCACCTGAGGCTTGGAGAAACATTAATAATTGACTTCTTCGGATTGGCGGTGTGATATCCCCTCACTTTATCGGTGTGAAAGGGGTTGGAAAAAAGAGCCCACTTCATTTCATACATCAAATGTCCTAGAGGTTGCTTGAAAATGATTGCTTTTATACCATTGTTAAAATAGCAGGATCTGAAAATGTATTTGGAACCACAGTACTCAAAGAGTACCTTAGTAGTGAAGTATAAAATAATACATCTGAGCCTTTCAGGATGACCACTGGAAATGTACACTATAGGATGAAGCAGATGTTGGCCCAAAAGAGTCATTTCACTCTGGCCTTTGTGTCTCTGACTGAAATAGCAAGTGAGATAATTGCTCGATAAAGAAAGAGTCTGGAAGTGAGATTGCAGAAGAACGAGTTTTGACTTAAAAATTGAGACATTATGAACATGCATGGAGTAAAAGGTAGATACTAATAGGTGGCTTTACAGACCAACTCTGTGTGATCTTATCATAATGTCTTTTTTAAATCAGCAACAATTTTTCTCTATGTTCATACTTCTGGGCAGCCAACACCTCACTTTAAGGATGTTCACACAGCGAGTTACTTGTTCAACAAGCTGCTATGTGTGGTGGAGGCTCTGATTGCTACCATGTAGTGGTCTTTTTTATTCTAACGCACATACTGTATAGATATAGACTCATTTTAATGAGCTAGCATTACCACCTGGCAAGCGCTCACTAGAGGACATAGAATCATAACCAAAAAGAAAAGCTGTAAAGCTTACCATGGAGCTCCAGGGATAATTGAAATTGCTCATTTAAGACCAGTGTTCAAGTAGTCTTTAAAGCACACTGAGATGTAGAAGATAAGGAATTTGGAACAGTTGCAGTTAACTAGTTTAATTGCAAACCCCAGGCAGAAATCACAGTACATCATAGATCACCAATGGATGATTGAAACCACAAAACTAATCTGTGGTTGAATTTTCCTCCTCATTTGGCCAAAATGTTCCAAAACATTAGGGCATGTGAAAAGTACAGTACCTACAGAGAACAGTGAGGGAGACAGATTTCCAACCATAGACAGGATCTCTGCTTTGTTTGAAATTAACTTTCAAGTTTTTAGCAAATATATTGTTGGGTTAGAAATTTAAATTTAAAAGACTTATAAAAAGACAAATTTCATCCCAACTTTTTAGCCATACCAGTGGATCTGATAGCCTTTTGTTCCAAACGGAAATATCTTAGATATTATTTGATAACAATCATGGTCTGAAACAACTCATCATTTCTTTACTTTAATATTAATGCTAACATACAACATTTAAGTATCCATAACTCACATGTTAATTGTTAACATTCAATGCCAACTAGTCTGACACGGAACAACGTGGCCTTCCTTTGGCGCTCCCATCAGGCCAAACCCTTTTGCCCCACTAGTGGAATAGATGGAATAATAGCGAACATTTTATCCATCAAAAGATGTTGATTGATAGTGTGTAATGACCTGTACACAGTCAAGGGGCCATTAGGGGGGGTTGAAACCTTTAATCTCATGGTTTTGCATCTATGAGCCATGTCCTGTCAGCCCCTAATGGTATCAGACAGGAGACTGAAAGCAAACCAAGACTTGCATGAAGCCAGCTCCCTGTCATCATGTACTGAAGACGTGATGGCTGCAATACTAGAAATATTACTACAATTACAGCATTACTGTAGAATTTAGAAACATTCACATTAACATCTCTGTATTTTTAAAATAAATCTGCGCAAGAAACGCATACAGTAGCATGAATCTGGCTGGTTATCATGGACAGTCACATGCATGAGATCATACTGTATGAATCCAAGCATCTTACATTTAGGAACTCATGTCAGATTGGCTCCAGTAGTTAGCCAGTAGTACTGCTTATGTTTTTTTTGTTCAACAAAATTCTTCCTGTGGAAGACTGATTTAAAGTGTAATCAAGGCAAAGCATTGTGAATCTCATCAGCTCACAGTTCTTGGCACGTTCAAAGCATCCATGCAACAACACACTCTTGATATGGTGGATGCTGGCGACCATATACACTCATGTATTACACATAGGCTACCTACATAGAGAGCTAAGGGCTATATATTTATGTTCACTGCTCTGTTCTTTAGGTATCAAACACTCACTCCATGTAAACTTAAGACGGTGGCTGTAAGACTGTGTAGCTTCTTTCCTAATGAGAACACGATTGACTGCAATTCATCATGTGTAAGCTACCATGAAAACTCGTACCCATTGAAATCATTATGACTTAAATTAAGCTCACCCAGGCCTTTTTGTAAGGGAAAAAACGACATCCGTTTTACAGCCACCTTGAAAGCAGTGTTTGATATTCAGAAGACCAGTTCAGGCTGGAGTGTCACCAACACACATTGTCATAACTGTATACTCTACATAGCAGCCTGCCTTTCATGACTTGTATGGTTTAATAATAATGATTTCAAACAGTGTTTTCAGAGTGCTAATCAGTGGTAACTGTATGAGACGCCATGTCAAAAGAATGTCAAACTAAATGTAATGTTACTCTTACTCCCTGACGAAATGAAGCAAGTGATATCTCAAAACAACAGCGCTTCATTAACTGATACTTAACATCGCATTTAGCTTATCCATTTATTATTTTTATTCATGTTGAAACAAAATCACAGCAGATTTGTTTAATATCCACTTTAACAAGAGTCTGGAGTTGCTCCGTTCCTATAAAAGCCATCGTCTATTGAGATACTTGTAATGTTATAACAAATGCACCCTGAACTTTGGATCATACAGTTTTTATGACAAGCGCAAATATGGTATGTGACCTTAGTTTTGATGAGTACATTGTTCATTTGACGAGGATAGTTATAGTGTTTTGTTATAGTATTTTGTGGGTTAACTGTCATTGTGAGAAGAAAGATGTATAGCAGACGAAACTAGAGAGAAATGTGTGACACTGCTGCCAATTTTGAGAAAGCATTCGATATGTTTCCAAAGCAAAAAATGTCTAAATGACTTATATCTGTGGGATTTCAACAATGTTCTTCATGTTCCCAAACATGGGCCATATGAGGTTTCATGAGTTCACATGAATTTTCAATGGAATTTCATTTCATTTTATTATTTATTTATTTTTTTTATTTCCTTTCAGGCTTTAATTTCTTTCTCTGGAAACCTACTGAGGCTAAAATTGAATGTTGTTTAAAGGACAAAATTTAACGCAATGCAATACTACGGTTATTGATTCTATTTCCAAAGACTTTTCTTCACATCTGTATTGGTTATTTGAAAAATTCAGAGAAAAAGAGTGGAAAAAAGAAAAAGTTATATTTTAAGCTGTGTTCAGTTCTGTCAAAAATGATTTGACTGAGCAGAAGTGGATGATAATATAAGACATCGGATTCTATCTGTATATATGAGATGTACATTTCTAGTGTGAGCATAAAAGTCAGAAGATTATAGTTATAAAAATGTTTGATTTTTGGATTATCAAAGGGCTGGTGTGTCTTTTTCTACTATTTTGGTACTGTGTTACAATCAGTTGTCTGTCTACTTTTTGATTTGTACTGTCTGTTGGATTTATTTGTACTTTCAGTTTTGTTATGGAGTTGCATTAGCTTGGATCTTCTGTAGTAGGGCATAAATTGTGGGCATTTATTTCACAATATGAATCAGTTATTGTCAAGTATGATCAGGGCACTTGATCAATGTTTGTTCTATCTTGGGTAAATTTAATGCAGCTCATGTCTACTGTAGAGTGGAAAGATTTGTCTCTGCAGGTTCTCAGCGTTTCTTTTTCTTTTTTTCTTTGTGTAAAACCAAGGATCTGACACAAGAAGGGAATTCAACTGATGATATTTGGCACCTCCTCTTAGCGAATTCTGAATTTGAGCAACATCTGACAATCTTACTTTTCTGTCCGATCATTAAATGTACATATTTTATTTCTTTCTCGGAACATTAAAAAAAGAACTAAAAAGTTATTGGCAACAAAAGGTATGTGTAGTTGCTCGGTTTCAGCGGTCAGCTGTAGACATGATTTTATTGCTGCTAGAGGTGAAATGATTCAGTATCAGCTGTTTCATGACCTGACACACAAAATTCATCAATTTAATGACGTGCAAAGTGTAAATACTACAGTTGCTTTTGTCTACGCTACAGTTCTGCCTTTTATTCTGACAGCCATGTCAAAGCAATGGATTTTATGCTGAAACCTCTATGCTCTTATACAGGTACAACATATACCGACCGCTGACCGTTAGCATTGGCCTCTAATTCACGTCATGTATTTTAAACAAACCATCGAATGGCATTTAGATTGAGTCAGCCACTGAGTGTATGAAACCTCACGTGGATGTTGTTTCCTCAGGGAAATGTGTCTATTTGTAATGAATAGAGAAAATAATAAAAGTTGCTACCCAAACTGAATGAAGACATACTGTTGGTAAAAACATTTTTATTATAGTCCATCTGTAAGTTGGCTCTGTCAGGCGTACTTTTTGTTTGCAGCGCCCACACCTCAACAAGAAGCTCGTCTGGGGTATATGTATTGTTTTTATTGGCAGAGATGTACTTTTTTTTTTTTTTTTTTTTT
>CAEMYA010000103.1:3287769-3357565 GCA_903131615.1 Diplodus sargus | reverse complement strand
TTGAAGATTTTTGTACTTTATAATTTATTTCTTATTTATTTTCACTTCTTTTTCCCTGAGGATTGTATTTCAGATTTATCTTGATTTCTTTCTTTTCAATAAATGTTCTAAAAACACTCTGCTGAATGTCTGAGTAATTTGTCTCCATTTAGCATGAACTGGGACACCATAATGCTGCGGCACCTTCAGGAAGGTATGCAGAGCACACGTCAAGTGGCCAGTATATTGGGTAAATTGTTTACAGGAAAGTTGACATCGATCACCTAAATGAAGTCATGCTGAGGAATACTCGGCGTACATACTGAGGCCTTATCAGCCCATTTTGATGCATGCACTCTAGAAATGTGAACATTGGAGGCTCTGGCCTCTGATTTGGATACTTACAACGCAGCTTCAGTCTTGAGAAGTTCCTCCTCTCAAGATGAGTTACACAATGTTGAAGATTCTATGTTTATCTGAAGAGATTTACCTAAGAGAAAGTTTGACACCCACAAATCACTAACACACATTAACTTAACAACATTAACAACATTTTGCTTGCATTACATTTTCGACAGCGGGTGCCTAAGATCACATTACTGTTTTTAACTTATATTCATCATAGGACTAAGCAGATGTCTGTTAGTCATCCGTTTCAAATCAACTGCGCTGTCCTTACCTAGTCTGAGCTACACCTGTCTATTTAGATGACTCTTTAATAATCATGTTATCCGTGTTGCCCATTTAAACATCTACTTTTGACCCTGATATTTGTATTTCCCATCAGCCCTGAGGCTGCAGACTTTGCAAGAGAGAATTGCTCATACTTGAACTGAAAGCAAAAGCATGAATGGCAGAGAAATTCATTTTACATGTGCATAATAGCAAGCACTGTTCTAAACAGTGCCTTTTCACGGTACCCCAAAGCAGTGGCCGTCCTAGACCAGTTTTAAAAGCGGGGCCAGGTTGGGGCAGGCTTTTTTGTTAGGAGGTGCATACAACCAACACAAACACAACAGCCCCTGTCCCAAAGACATACTTGGTTAAAATGCTAAGATATGAGTTTGGTAAAACTAAAAGTCACCCATACCAATACTACATTAGTCATTAAATGTAATTAAATATCAAAAGTGATCCATACAATTAATGTCAAAGTATCTGATATTAAAAGTATTTATTTATTAAAGGTACACGTTAAAGTATATTATGTACTGTATGTATATACCACTACTGTATACTATGGGTTGGCCAATTATTGGCCTGGTCAGTTACTGGATCCAATATTCAGCCTTTACCTGATAATCTCAGTCAGTGTTTTATTATTCGAACGACAATAGAATAAATAATTGTAGACATGTGTTACTTTGGCTCTGATTCAGCATGCAGCCTGAAAAGTTAGTATGTTATCGAATAAATGTAATGGAGTAAAAAAAAGTACAATATTTAGTAGCAAAATGTAGTGGAGTAGAAGGATAAAGTGGCAAAAAAAACGGGGGAAATACTCAAGTAAAGTGTAGGTGCCTTAAAATTGTATTAAAGCTCCTTCGGTACTGCAATGTACTTGCACTTCATCACTGGTCCGACAAAGGCATCAACATGATTATTTTATTATCATCTGGTGGCATTGCAAAAAATATTCCTCTGGCCCAGATAAGTCATTTAAGTGCCATAACCATTTGTACAAGATTTCAATATCCCAAAAATGTGACATGGGAACACAAACATGGTAGATCACAGCGGTTCACCCAGTTTTTAGACGCATAGGACGTATTTTCCCTGGTGCGTTTTCTTTCAGTGCTCATTTGTCGGTAGCACCTTTTACCGGAAGTGGACTGTCATTCTGGCTGTGTCCTTGTAAGCTAACGAGCTAGTTAACTAGCTGCCATAGCATGCAAGCAAATGTGTACCATCTGGAAAGATGAATTGAACCGTGCCTGAAGAGTGAATTTAAGAGAGAACAGAGTTTACTCGCTGTTTCAAACAGCACCATGTTGCGTGTCGGGAGTAAAGCTGCCTGGTAAGTCCCCGTTTGATAAACGTAGCGGTAACAGAAGCTAGCTAGTTGTGTTAGCTGTGGTAGAGGAAAGCACAGATCGCTGGTCATTTGACAGCTGAGGACAGCGAAGCTAGCTTCCTCCTTCGTGTAAATATATGTTGTCCAATTAAAATGACTAATATTTAAATAATAAATGGATTACAGTATAGCTCGCTGAGTAGCTGCATACACTGTCTCCACACGCTGACACTGACATATTGTGCCGCTGTTTTGGATTTTGTCGTTCCTTTAGCCAGCCAAGTTAGCGAGGTAACGTCCACCCGGAGGACGTTTTATCCTCCAGTATGGACATAATTGTTTGGTTGACTTACTTTGTGCTTTGTATTCTCTCAGATAACGACATGATAAAAGACTGTACATTGAATGAATTAAGAAAGGATTTATTTACATGTGTACACGACTTATTGCGTTGTGAGTATATTTGAATGTTGCAAGTTAATGTTAACGTTGCCTTAGCGTACAATGTATCGTTATCCTCATCATATCTTCTATATGACTTTATGACGCAGGTATTAGTGGTTTTGCTTTTTACCAACAGCATGACATAACAAAATTGTTAACTTGTCATAGTGTGACTCACTTACACAGTATCTTAGCTATGTGCTCCATCACACTAATTAGTTGACACTCTCTGTATAGTGCAGGCTGGTTTAAAGGTCTTGTGTGTGAGATTTAGAGGGATTAAAGATGATTGATTGGCAGGAATGGAATAGAATATTTATCAATTTGTATTCATTTGTGTTTCGGCTGAGCCTAAGAAATAATGTGTTTTTATTACCTCAGAAGGTACCTCTTACATCTACAGAGGTAGAACCTCTCTTCCGCCATGTTTATACTGTAGCCCGAATTGACAAACTAAAGGCTGACTATAGAAAGGGTCTTTTACAGTCACACTTTTAGTGGCCATAGCGAAGAGGGAGATGAACAGTATTTTGTTGATTGCAGTCTCTAACCTTGCGCACCGGACCTTTAATTCACCTCCTCCATCATTTCCCAGGCTGGACATGGAACACATTTAAATTTTACTTAAAGGGATGGTTCGTGTTTTTTGAAGTGGGGTCATATAAAGTACATATCTATAGTCGATCTGTTCTCTACTGTAATCACCGATCAACGCAGCCTCAGTTTGGAGGAGCAGAGACCTGCTCCTGCCAGACGCACAGCTTTGTACTGCAGCGAACGGGGTCCAGATGCAAAGCGAATTTTAAGCACCTAAAACAAGGCTCACCTAAAAAAATCTATATCATTTCAAGTGTACGTTGTATAGAGAAAATTCACACCACTTAACATCGGCGTCAGACCGGCCTTTCTTTTGACACTACATTTGTTACTATTGCTACAATAACGACCACTAATACTACTAACCAGCTTTAAGTTTCCCTGTTCCAAAGTGTCACATTTTTATCTGTTGAGTGATTCTCTTGAGATTAAAATTGTATTTAATGTTCCTCTTTGGTCAGTATCTGCATCATCAGGGATACAATAAGGGGATGACTAAGTTTCCACAGTGATTATATATTTTCGTGGATATAGTGTTTATAGGCATACAAGTAAGATGAGCTTCTGTTGTTTATTATCCAATTTACTTGTCATCCCAGCATGGCATGCAGGAACCTGGTCTCCACCAACATGGGGGTGAGATTTCGGGTACCACTGCAGAAGCTACACCCTCTGTCCCGTGCCATCCATCATCGCTACTCGGGCAACTCCAACCCTCAGCGAGCCCCTCATCGCACGGCAGCCCGTTATTTCACCTCCATGTCGCGGTTGCCCATGCGGCCTCCAAAGCCTCCCCCAGGGTCGGGGGGGCGTAGCTATCAGCAGCAGCGCGGGTTCTGGGTGGCTCGCCTCGCTGCTCGGCTGCTAAAGCTCCGCTACATTCTGCTGGGTTCGGCAGTGGGAGGAGGCTACACAGCAAAAAAGGTTAGTGTTGAGGATCACCAATTGAGGATTCATCAGCTACTCTTTACCTTTTTTGCCTCATAAACCAATTTTGTTCTCTGTTATCTCATCATCCCAGAGCTATAGAGTTCAGCAGGGTGATAAACAAACATTTTTACAGAACTTTATAAAAATGTTCCTGAATAATTTAAGGAGCTGTCCCAGCCCTATATAGTTATGATGTCAAAGAGGAAACAGTAGAGGAAAGACTTCATAACTTCATATGAGGATAACATAAGCATGTCATTTTATCTCCAGACCTATGATGAGTGGAAGGACATGCTGCCGGATTTTAGTGAATACAACTGGGTCATTCCTGATTTTGTCTGGGAACTGAGTGAACAGATTGATTTTGGTAAGTGTTTTAATTTTATTGTCATGATTTAAGTGAACATGCTAAACTGTTGCCTTGTTGCCCTTGTAAAGGGTTCTTGATATCCATAAAACTTCCTATTCTTTGGTTTATACTTAAAGGGTGGCTGTATAATCCTGCATCATGAGATTTACCTGCTGACCTTTGTCTTCTCCCCTTGACATATTAATTCTTGCATCCACAGATAAATTGGCCAAAGCTCTACCAGAGATGGAGGAAATAGCCAAGCTACTACCTGACCTAGACAAGATAGGAGAGAACTTCACTTTCCTTAAAAGCATCCTGTCCTCTGGTGAGTGAACAGAAACTTAACTATGTCCACATAAAGTTATTACATCATAAAGAAAAAATTCAATAATCATCATCAAATTATCTGCAGACATAGGAGTGCCTAGTTAAGTTTCAAATGAAGGTAACACAAGCAAACCTGTCTTCCACTGTTGAATTGGTCTCTGCTCTTGTATATAAGATATTTAACAATCCAGTTGCGTCCCCCCGCACCACGCTTAAAGTATGTTGACCTGAGCAGAATGAGATAACATGGACTGAGAGTTATGAAATAATATGAGGAAATGGCCTGCTTCAAGCTCTAAAATGCTGCTTTTTCTGCATTACTCCCCCTTCTTTGTGGCAGTCGGTGTGTAGCAGCTCTCTTTTTCACCAAATATAGGGTTATATATACTGCAGGTCTATAAACAATATGTTGTAATACTTTTTTTTCAGCTTTCATTTATTTAGCTGGGACAAGGTGCATGTTGCTGAGCAGTCCTAAAATTGGAGAGTGTAAATATTTCTATGCTCATATCACATTATTTTTTAAAAACAACACAAAAATTGCTTTGTGTCACTTTTAATTAATTGTTTTGCCACAGTTCAAGTCTGTCAGATAAAGCTATCCTTTTAATTAAATGTAATTTTAGAGTACAAGGGGTTTACTAAGATTAGGGTGAACCTCAAACCTCCTCATCAAGGAAAGTAATAACAACGGTTGTCAATTGGAATACCATTCATATCATTCCTGCATTTTATTTTATTTTCTTTTACCATATCATGGCAATACAGCAGTAATGATTAGTTGATCAAAAGTATTTTAGTTGCCAACTATTTTGATAATTGAGTAATCATCATTTTTTTAAGTCAAAGTGTAAATACGAAATTGATTCCAGCTTATTAAATGTAAGGATTTGCTGCATTTCTTTACTTAATTTATGGTATTAAATTAAGAGTCTTTGGCTTTTGGACAACTGGTTGGTCAAAAGAAGCAATTTAAAAATGTTGCTTTGGGCTCTGGGAAATCGTGATTAACATTTTTCACAATTTTTTTTTGCGTTATAGACTAAACAATCGATTAATCATTAAGATATTCGGCAGAGTAATTGGCAGTGAAAATAAATTTGAGTTGCAGCTCTACATGACGCACATATCTCAACTCTTTCCTCGAATGTTGACAAAAGGGACAGCTCACCCTACAATAATACCATCCACTCATCCTCACGTCAGCTTAAAGTTGACATTTTACTGCTGATTTTCAGCAGGTTTTTATCTTGTTTTCAAGTTGCTGAATAGTCTGCTTATTAGGAGCCCTAAAAAAGACATCTAATTTTATAAAATTCCTCTTGCCACCAAAGAAACTTGATTTATTCTTAAGTCACAAGATAATGGGAGTGATAATATTCATATCAAAATACAGGGGAACATTTTTTATTCTCCCTACAAATCTGTTGCCAATAGAGGAAATACTTTTTGAATAGAACAACCTCTTGATTGGTTGTTAATGACACAATTTGACATTTTGGGCTCCTTCAAGGTCAGGCTCAGTTTGCGGTGTACTGATCTCCTTTAACAGTTTCTCATTAAATGGCTACTTCACTTGAAGCTCTGGCACAGCAGCAGCTTTGTTTTTGATACACATCATCTAGCTGTGTCCCTGCTTTGACCACCATCCCTCTGCTTCTGTCTTTTATGATTTTTATCTTGTGTTGTTCTTCCTTCTCCTCCTCCCCTACCCTCCTGTCCTCAACATTCTTCACAGGTGTGAGTTTGGGTAGTGAAGTCAAAGGAGCTTCTGGTCTGCATCTGTTGTTAGGTGTGTAAACCCCCGCACTCAGTAGCGCTGCCCACTCCCCTCTTTTCTCTCTGCCGCTGTTTGACCACCATCTTGCCGCAATATTGGCATGGTTGTGGGTTCCTGCTTGCCATGGTTGGGCTCAAAAGGCGGTAGCTGGGCATCTTCCCAGGACGTTGGCTTCCAGGTTGCAGACCAGCGCTGCTGTCAAGGATGGCAGTGTTCATGTTTAACACAGGTTCTGTATTCAGTGAAATGTGAATGACCTGTCAGTAGGATGGTGAAAAGGTCTCATTTTTAACAATTATTATTTATGTAGACATCCAATTTAATCCTGTGGGTCCCTTTCTTTGAATTATTTTAAAATCTTTGACTTGATTATTCCCTAGTGCAGTAAGAGAGTGTTAAATAGATGTTTTAATATTTTACTTCCTGGAAAAGATCTTAAATGCAGATCCATTGTGTACCTTTAGAAGTCCCCTCCTCTCCTTTTGACTTTCTTTAACCTGACTGTCCTTGGCTGTACTTTGTCCTACCTGTGTGGTTTTTGCCTCCTTTGACTTCCACCCTCTCTCTCCCCTGGCCTGTATGGGCTGCTTTCTTTAATCATGCTAACATTCACTAATCTTTGGGACGAGCTCATTCTGCCTGTAGTTGCTTTCTCTCAAATGTTTGGAAAATGCACCAAAAATACATTTTACATAGAGCATCCATTCAATAACTCAAGATATGTACATATTCAAATTTACACTAAAGGCTTGTTTTCTTCAATAACAAATAGTGGTACAATAATATTTATATTATTCAGATAAACTGTAATGGTTTTATAACTCTAAAATGCAATAAGCTCATTCACATTGGTATGTTTAAAGTCATCCGCCGGACAAGAATGGACCACACCTTTGCTGTGAGTCATAAATTAAATGAAGGAGTGTTCCTGGCTCTTCGCTTTTCAAGTTCAAACCCTTTCATTGCTAAAGGAGAGTTTGAGAGTATGGATAGTGAAACCTTTTTTCTATTTATATATTTAGTGTACTTGGATGCACATTTGACTGTAAACATGGCATGACGGTATGCTGCATTTTGTAATCACCAGCCTCATTTCTATGGATAAGTAGATTTTGCTTTGTGCACGGCAATAGCAGCATGTTAGCTCACATCATGACTTAACTCAGGCATGATTGATGCTTGATTCTTTTAATTGATTTTTTTTTTAAACACTTTTTTTAAAATTGATTTTTCATTGAGTTTATTTTCTTCGTGTCATTGTAAAGATGCTTATTTAATTCTACAGAAATTACTTTTATAACCACAGAATTCCACCAATCTTAATTTCAATTAACACCAGCTGTAAGTTTAAATAGAAGCATCTATAACCACTTTTCTGAATATGTATTTCATATTTTTTAAAGTTGCTCAGAGAACTCCAGGCACACAAATACTCCTTCTGGAACTCATCTTATAATAACTGGCAACATATTCTTTACATTTACGCATGCTATGGCCTGCCATATTTAAGCAGTACAACAAAAGTCGCACTAAATTATATTCACTATATACACTATATCCAATCACAAAAACCTCAGTTGAACTTTATTCCTTTAATGTCAATAAAATGTATAGTTTAGTAGTTTGTACATTTTAGTCAGTCGAGGTTATTGTAAAATTAAAACCTCTCAAATTAGACTTGTACTTCACATTTTCCATATGTGTAAATAAACATATTTACATGTTTTATATGTACACGTTATATCACTGCAACATTTTCCAGACATTTGGATTGAATTACTCTGGTCTTTATATTTTATCATAGGCATGCTCTCAATGATAACTCTGGCTTTTTTTCACTATTGTCTTCCTAATCTTGTTTGTATTCAGCCCTTAAAAGTCAAATATTCATTTGATAAGTTACCTCATTCTGTGTTGTTGTGTCTCCTCTGGTAGAAACCTCAGGTGATCCTCCCCTAAAAGCCACAGATTCCTCTGCTGCAGCCACACAAGATGCCAGTGACAAGCAATACAAAAAGGCAAGTTCATTAAACCTTACAAAACGTTGTTCTCTCTGCTTTGCCTCAGCTTGGCTCACTCAGCTCTCCTTTGCAGCTCGGCTACCTTTCACTTCAAGAACTACAGTCAGTTGATTCAAAATCTACCAAAAGCAACATATATTTAAGACTTTATTGTTCAATGCATAAAAACAGCAGTTAAGGGCCCTGGGGCACCTATTGATGTGTCACCTCATGTCATCTAACTCAATTTGTTAAAAGACACATTTAAAAGAAGCACTTGAATTAAAGTGACCCCTTATTGGGATATGTTTTGTACTATAGAGAAATGTCACATCTTTGGATGCATTTTGAATCAGTCAGATCAACTGAATGTGAATTGTAAGTTTTACACTGACTGCCAACTTACTGTATAAACAAGATGAGCTTTTGACAGACACCAAGTGGCATTGTTATAAGAAAATGGTTTGTAACACATTATATGACCAGACTTCTGTGTGAGTCTCACTACAGACCTGCTCACTCTTAATTGTGTTATTACATTAACCTTTATAAGGTTTCGCCAGCAGTATGTGCATACTATATGGCACTCATTCTGAGAGGATAGTCAGAGACATTGTGCATATTGATATTCATCATTGCTTAAGGTGTTTTATACTTGTGATGCTTTTAACTCTTTTCTAAAAGTCTCATTCAATGATAATGTTGCTTTTTCCAGCTTTATTTTATATAGGACTCAATGGCAGAACACTTTGTATGCACATGTGTTTCAATTCTGCTGTCCTCTCTGCTTTTTGTTTATTTTGTTTCATGTTCTTTTCTACAAAGTGACCCATTCAGTGTCCTTCTGTTCTTTTTTGTGTTTCTGTGTTTTTTTAACACTGGAAAGAGTTTAAGTTTAAACATTGAAAACATGTGAAAAAATAATAGTACGAAAAACAACAAAAAAACAGATGGCAGCTTTTCTCTCCTCTGCCCTGCTTTTAGTCTGCAATCATGGTCTCCAACATGAGCACATTTAATGCAACTTGTGCAGGAAAAAATTTAACTTGAGATTACATTAAACTGTTATATTATTAAACAAGCCTTTCACAGAGCACAATATGATGACGAGTTCATGTTGGGGACCCTTGAACTAAAGCAAATTTGCTGCTGCATAGTATGCTTTTCTCCTTGTAGAGATACGTTCCAGTGCTTGCTATGCTCAGTTAATCACATCATCTTCATCTTCATCGGACCAATTATGCATTTACAGCACAGTAAAAACATTTCTTCTGAACTTGGTTATTATTTTACCTTTATAGTAAAACTTGATATTCTACTTTTTTACTGCATTTTATACTGCAATACATTAGCATGACGTCAATCATATTGTCATCAGAATCATAGTAAACGTGCAGTCATTAGTCCACAGTGGTGCATGATGTTGAGGACAGAACAGAGTCACTATTGATGCCACTTGCTGAGAGGTGCTGGTTGTGGTATTAGTCACCTCCTCTGCTTTCAGTTCATCAAAGTTTGGCGTCTCCCCTTTCTGTTTGAGAGAGACTGACTTTGTTGGGTCACACTGATGATCGTGGCGAGATTACCAAAGGCACAAACCTTGATTCTTTAAACTCGAGCTTTGACTGTAACGTGATTCTCCTGCCTGAACTGAACGAATGCCAGTAACTGAGAGTCTCAGGCCAGGTTTCCTCAGTTGTCGCCCTGTGTTTAGGAGCAGCATTTGCCTATACGGCCGGCCAGCGCAGTGGCTGGTTATTGTCTTTGTTGCTGCTCCTACCTGTCTCTCATTATGACGTACCCCAGCAGGGTCTGCTTGGCGAGCTCATTCTTATTCAGCAGCAGATCCAGCGGCACGAGGAGGAGGTCCGGCGGGCCGCTGCAGCGAATAATGCGCGTCCCCCACCGCCAGAGCCTGCTCCCAGTCCGCCTCCGAACCCCAGCCCCCCTCAACAGAAACGCAAGGTGACGGTCCCAACCCACTTAGATCCGCCCTATCCCACCAAAGCCTCATAAAAGATCAGAGAAGAAATTTAATTATTTTTTTAGGACAATGTCATTTCTACCATCCACTTTGATAAAATATGTCAAGTTTAACACCAGGCTGAAAAGCAGGGTTTCACTGCCTCAATAGTAAAACATTTGTTGCACCTGTGACCACATCCGACATCACTTGTGGGTGTGGTTGGATGTGTGTTTTCGTCAACATTTGAAATGCAACAAATTGAAAAGTTAAACCACTAGATTTTCAGCTGATGTTAAGTTGCTCTTTAAAGATGCCCTACCAGACATCTAATTAAACATATAAACAAAGAGAACAAAAGGTGTCAGTATTGCTCAAAGCAGACTGACACACAAAAAAGAGAAATTCCCCCTTTAGAAAATAATCTACTCCTGTTCGATATGCAAATTATGTTAAATTCTGAGGTTTTCCTGCTGGACATAATATGTGTCCTACTTCACTGTAAAGTTAATTCTCAGAATATGAATGTGCCATGGAGGCTTCAGGTCTTACCATCACATTCATTTTTATAAGTTACAAATTGGACCAGGATTGGCTTTTCACTAGTTGTGGCATCACAAATCATTTTCATAGGCCAGATCCTTAAAATTGGATTCTCAGTAAACAAGAAAAATACATATTTTTGACTGGAGGGGGACTTTAACTAATTAAATGTGTAAAGATGGAGCTCTCAATTTGGAGACTAATAGCACTTTTTATAAAAGAACCCAAGACCCAAATTTCAGAACAGCTGCCAAATAATTCACTAACGCAATAATGCTTTCCAGTACAATGGCCATGCAGTGAATGCAATGCTGGTTATACTGTTCAGTTCCTCTTGAAATTGAGGGTTTATTTTGTCCACCACATGGACGGCAACATTTTAAACTAAAATCAAACATTGCACAAATAAACTAAGCAACTCCTCTCTGACTAAACCTATTTATTGCATTGCTGTTGTAGTGGACTGCATTATATTTTACAGGTGTTTTGTGCCGAGCACCCTAATTTAAGCCCTGGCGTTAGTGTTTTGAATATTTTTTTGATACATTTTCATTTTACGATATTTGCAGTGGAGACGAATTGGCCCGTCAATCCTCTAGTCTGTCCTCTACAAACACCCATGTATCACCCCATAGTGTGTCAGGCTGTGCTAAAGTTTGCTTTATCAGTCGGCTATGGGGAAAAGGCATGCATGGACCTTTTTGTAGCCTTGTTCCAGAAGCACAGTGACGTAGCCCAGTCTCACGCTCTCCTGCATATGGACGGATAATCAACAGCTCCATTCATGTACGGAAACACTGCATGGAATGAAGTGGCAACCCGCTGCATGGTGTGAGCTGCACTTTTTGAAACGACCATGAATGGACACAGCTATATAAAACATTGTTGTCAACAAGTAGAAGTCTTAAGCTAATGACCAGTTTTGTAATGCTATTAAGTCCCTTAATTGAGGACTTTCGAAACATTTTAATCCAGTGTTGACACATAGCACTAGAGGGTATTTAACAACACATTTCTTGTCCCTGTTATGTAGTAAAGAAACAGTTTTAGTAGTTTGGTGTTGTTGTCTGTTTGTTTAGTCCCCTTACTTCTGCTGCCAATCCCATTTGTTCATGTGTGCTGTGTCTCTTGCTTTCTGTCCTTTCTGTCATCCTAACAACCAAACATGTTGCAAGTGTACAAGAGAAAGAATCAAATGAAATTTCCTCGATCATTAATAATCAAACTTTAATGACTGAATGATTTTGTGATTTGTGTTCAGCTGTATTTTTCAGGGCTCACTCTTTGAATCGTGCCTGTTTGTGAATCAATAGCTTGTTGATCAAAGCCAAGTAATACCAGAATGAGGAGTGTCTGCCTGAAATCTGATTTATGTTCTTCTCTTTATGCATTAAACTAAACGGGTTCTTTCTGTAATACAGTGTGCACGTAATCAACCTTCAGGGTGCTGGTGGGATTTCATGCGTGTGAAGTGTAAAGGGAAGCCCTTAATTTCAGTACGGAAAAAAGCATTAACTCAATGTGTTGCTGTTCTGTTTTTCTGTTGTTCTATTTCAATCTGTAGTCATCAGACAAAGAAAAGATAGACCAGCTTCAAGAGGATCTGCTCCGTACACAGGTACAGTAGATTTTGTGTCTCTAATCATAAAATCTAAACAGAATTTCTTTGACCAGAGGAATGTTGGTCTTATGGAGGTCATCCAAGTCTTTTAGCACTTTTTTGTCCAATATCTTAATAGAATAGATATGTTAACATCTTCGTTACACCTGCTTTCATAGTTACTTGTACTGTATTCTTCATACAGCCCAAATAGGGAGTAAAACTGATGTGAAGTGTTGCTGATACAGGGCATTGATCATGTTCTATTGTTTATCCCATAGCTAAAATATCAGCGCATGCTGGAGAGACTGGAGAAGGAGAATAAAGAGTTAAGGAAAGTGGTGCTGCAAAAAGATGATAAGGGCATTCACCAAAGAAAAGTGAAGGTGGGTTTAACATATCGACACATATA
This sequence comes from Diplodus sargus, assembly GCA_903131615.1. NCBI lineage: Eukaryota > Metazoa > Chordata > Actinopteri > Spariformes > Sparidae > Diplodus > Diplodus sargus. The sequence goes on along the minus strand of CAEMYA010000103.1, from coordinate 3,344,624 downwards.
CACAATGAAGACACCGCACGCTAAATTCTCTGAAGTTTTCCCTTTGAGGCTCCAGTTTTGTTCGATTTAAGAATATTTCATAAAACAATCATACTACACACAGAAGTATGCTTTTTAAGTTTGACTCTGATGCTGCTGATGCATATGATTCATTTTCATGACTGTCCCCTTGTGTAGAAATCCCTTATTGACTTGTATTCTGAAGTCCTGGACATCTTGTCTGACTATGATTCAAACTACAACACCCAGGACCACTTACCAAGGGTAAGGAGCAATTAACTGTACTACTACTACTCTACTGTTTATAGAAAATTAGTTTCTATCAAAGATGATCCTTTTCCTTTTTCACTTTGTGCTTGCCATTGGGTGTAGTGGTCTCCCTTCTCTTCTATCCATTTATCTGTATTTTGTCTAATCTCCTCCCGTTTCCTCCTCTTCTGTTTCAGGTGGTTGTGGTTGGGGACCAGAGTGCTGGGAAGACCAGTGTGCTGGAGATGATAGCCCAGGCCAGGATCTTCCCCAGAGGCTCAGGAGAGATGATGACCCGCTCTCCTGTCAAGGTATGTGGGACCAGACTGGCTGATCAAACCTTTCATTCTCAAAGGACAGAAAACAACATTTACACACTTGCTTGTTGTCATGAAATGGCTGTGAATTGACAGCACATTGCCGAACAGAATCTGCAAATAATCAGCCCAGCTTGATGTCCACAGTGGAAAGTGGCCCAGTTTGGATGAATTTCTGACTGCTTACTCATCTTCTGTCTGCAGGTAACACTAAGCGAAGGCCCCCACCACGTAGCCATGTTTAAAGACAGCGGTAGAGAGTTTGACCTCACCAAGGAGGAGGATGTAAGTCATAGAATCATTCATTCCATTGACCTAATATGTATTTTAGCATTAGCGTTTTTATGTGTTTAACCAAGTCTCTTTCTTTGTGCTGCAGCTGGCTGCTCTGAGGCATGAAATTGAACTGAGGATGAGGAAGAGTGTGAGGGAGGGACAGACAGTCAGCACTGAGGTTGGACATCAGATCTCCATTCAGATTTACCTCAGTAATGTTTCCTAGAATAATGCTGTTTATTTTTGTGTGTGTCAGACAATATCCTTGAGTGTTAAAGGTCCCGGCATCCAGAGGATGGTGCTTGTTGACTTACCAGGTGTCATCAGTGTGAGTATGCATTCTTGTATTAAAAAAAAAAAAAAATGCAATGTAAAAATATTTACTATTTTATTTTATGCTTTCATTCTTACTACAAGTTTTCATATTATTATTGACAGCATGTCTGTTTTTAATTTAGAAACTAGAGTTTTAGTTTAGAAATCAACTTTTTAGTAATCAATTCTTCTATCATGTAAATCAAAGCCGAACTTGTCTTCACAAATAAAGTGATACAATAACAGTCTTTAATAGGTACATTTATTCGTGTCTCTCTAAGACGGTGACTGCAGGAATGGCATCGGATACTAAAGAAACCATCTTCAGCATCAGTAAGGCCTACATGCAGAACCCCAATGCAATCATCCTTTGCATTCAGGGTGAGTTTATTTATGGCCACGGCAATGTTTACTCCTGACCATCCTCATTGTTATGTTATGTATAAAGTCATAGTATCTCTGACCTTCCTTGTCTGCCTCCAGATGGCAGTGTGGATGCAGAGCGGAGCATTGTAACAGACTTGGTTAGTCAGATGGACCCCCAGGGGAAGAGGACCATCTTTGTCCTGACTAAGGTGGACTTGGCTGAGAAAAACCTGGCCAGCCCGAGCAGAGTAAGACACTTAACTCTCCAAAATTTGTCAAAAATAAATTTCAAGTTAATTATACTTTAGTTAGTTAGTTCAGTTAATTTTTTCAATGTTAATAACAAATTAAAGGCTTTATAAACATTTGTATTAACTAACCACTTATTATGAAGTTGAACTGATGTGTATGATACGATGTGTTAATATCATGACATGATGTGTTAATAAATACTATGTAGAGTTCCATCTATAAACATTATGTGGACTATTATAAAGTTAAAACTGATGTTTAGTAACCTTTAAAATGGCCTAATATATTGTTTAAGAAGCATTTCATAGTCTATTTTCAGGGAAATAACTATTAATTTTAACTAAAGGTTAAACTATATATTTACCATTTATTAATTATGGTCATTACAAAGTGTTACCCAAATCCAGTACAGTCCAACAGAAAAATGTCCCATATAGGTAGAGAACTATACTTACTATTAACTAATTTTAAAGCCATGGCACTAACTTATGTCATCACAGTAGTTGTGATGACACCGAGGATCTGTCTACAGGCCTTATGTTGATGATCTCTAATTAGTATGAATTTAATCAAGAGAGCAGCTGCATTTGCAGATTTCTCAAGTCAGTGGTTGAAATAGTAGCCTCTACGAGTGAAGTTATACGCAGTTTCTCCAGAAGAGGGAGCTTAGAACTTAAATTTTAACCTGATGGTCTCTCAGTGAGAAGGTGTTGGGGAAGGGTGTGAGACAAAGTGGTTGGCATGGAATCTAAGTCCTCCTTGTTTTCCATTTTGTCTTTCAGATCCAACAAATAGTGGAAGGCAAGCTGTTTCCCATGAAGGCCCTGGGTTACTTTGCTGTAGTCACAGGAAAAGGTAACATGTACTGCTGAGTAATTCATCAGGCTGCCTTTAATTAAATGTATTTGAGGAGGACTTTCATGTTATAATCATGTCCCATTTCACTAACACCTACACTTCTATTAGAGAGCAAAATTTTTAACTTGTTATTATAAATGCATTAGTAAGTGAGTTATTATTTACTCACACTTTGTTCTGCTGTCCTCTTGTGTGCAGGGAGCAGCGGTGAAAGCATTGACTCCATCAAAGACTATGAGGAAGACTTCTTCCAGAACTCCAGATTACTGAGGCAAGTTGCAGCTAATTGGCCAAACTTTAACTCTGTCAAATGAATACATTTAAAGTTGACAGTTAATGTATGTATGCAACAAAGGGACGGAATGCTGAAGGCCCACCAGGTGACCACAAAGAACTTGAGTCTGGCCGTCTCTGACTGCTTCTGGAAGATGGTTAGGGAGTCTGTTGAGCAGCAGGCGGATGTCTTCAAAGGTATGACTGCACTATGTTCATATCCAACACTTTTTTCAACCCGAAGGATGGTTTAATAGAGTAGATTTTTTTTACATTAAATGTATAGGGAGCAGATGCTACTACTCATCTCCTTCTCACTCTCCCACCTCCCTGTATTGGCATTACTAAGCCCACCCTGCCACGCCTTTCACAGTCCTGCCTTCCAACAGCAATTAGTCTAGACAATCACAAGCCCATTGCTAACAGCACCAGAGATTTATAGCTGTGAGACTGCAGTTCCCACAGGCCTATTGTGTGGTGTATTGATCCATATCCCATCAAATCACACACAGTCGGCCTTCATCCTCCACGCTTGGCGCCACCTTGGCCCCACAAACCAGCAATTAGCCTAATCTTCGCTGTGGATAGGGACAGCAGACTTGGTGTGTGTGTGTGTGTGTGTGTGTGTGTGTGTGTGTGTGTGTGTGTGTGTGTGTGTGTGTGTGTGTGTGCGTGTGCGTGTGCGTGTGCGCGCACGCATGTGCCCGTGCGTGTGTGTGTCACTTTGTCTGTCTGTGTGTGCATATATGAGAACTAAAAATCTCACTTTTGATAAAGACTCTGTGATTGGCCCCCTCCCCTCTCCTCCTAAGGGACCAGTTAAGACAGAAGGTGTGTCCTTGTCCATCTTTATTAAAGGATAGGCACCATTAACAGTCTGAAAGCTGCTTTCATATCATACGCGTTAAAACAAAGCAGGCCCTGTCTACATATGTACATTTGCCTGTTGACTATATAAAATTACTGTTTAATGGCGTATTAAATCAAAGGTGGAAATAGCAATAGAATCATGCAGGAGATGAGTTTTGTCCAGGCATGAGAATGAGCACTCGCCAAATGAGACACATCCAAATATTTTATCTTGAAACTTTAAGGGAACAGGTTACATTTTTGGCTGATACATGGTATAACCACTGGTACTCGATAAAAACTTGCCTGAACATGTAAAGTTCAAGATTGTTTCTATTGAGGTTTGTTAAAATGGAATATTAATTGTCACTGTCCCTCATCACCCCAGCATCTCGTTTCAACCTGGAGACGGAATGGAAGAACAACTACCCTCGTCTTAGAGAGCTGGACAGGGTGAGAAACACAAACCGTTTCATTGCTCTTTACATGAAAGAGGCTTGACAAAAATCTAAGTATGACAAAAAAAGGAAGAGGTAGCTCATTGGTGGCCCTGTTGTCACAAATGCTGTTTATGGAAAGAAAAAAACAAAGCAGAACAGGTTTCCTGTCAAGATAAAAGCAAGAGTTTAAACACCCAACATAACAGTTGCATACCATGAACAAAGTTGTAAAAGTAAAGATGTTGATTTTTTTCTTTTTGCAGAATGAACTCTATGAAAAGGCCAAAAATGAAATCTTGGATGAAGTCATTAGTTTGAGTCAAGTGACCCCACAACACTGGTAAGTTAATGATGAGCAAATGTGTTGAGCTCATGATTTTTAGTTCTGTCTTAAAAAAGTCAAAGCTGTTATCAATGTAACAGCCTTATGGGAATAGGAAAGTTCTTCAGGAATACACTAATTTAGATCCAATCTGAATTTCTTTCTGTATACAACATACTGTATATAGATTTATGTAAATACCATTAGCAGCACAACAAAACTTGAAACTGTATTTTTGTCATTTTAAGCTCTCAAAAACGAAATGTTTTGTTCATGTTTTGGGGTATTCATTCATATATTTATTATGTAAAGATGTGATCCAGTTTTTCAAATGCTCATTGATTCCTCCTGTGGTTTCTTCAGATGTCAGTTCTAGCATTGTTTATAAAGATCGTCTTACTGTTTTTAGTAGAGAAGAACTGATACTCGCTTCTTTAGGCCCGATACTGAAATAAGGGGGTAAAAGTTTCCGATCTTTGTATATATTGACCAATATACACACATTTTTGCAACTATCTCTCAAACACTTGTGAAGAAAGATATTTATATGAGGCTGATAGTTGACAGTTTAACAATAAACTTTACTGCCCAAAATGACATCAGTGCACTGAAACGATTAACGTCAAGAGAAATTGAATAATTACAAATCACCCCAAAATTTCTCCTCTGTAATCTCTAATAAAGAAGTGGGTATATCGGCACATATCAAACAGCATATAGGCCAATACGATATATATTTGTGATACACTAATATCAGCCAAGTAATATACTGATCTGGCTCTTGTTCTAAGAGTCAGTGTTTAATCCACTATGTAGAATATTGGTCTGAAAAATGTGCCCCCATATGAGGACTAAATTGTCTAAAAAAAATCTAGCTGCACTTTACCTAAAGCCAGTTAGATAATGTATTTGTTCTACAAAGACATGAGTGTAAACTATTTTTAGATCAAACTGCAGGTCTATCTCTGCATGTATTTATCTGTGCATGAATGTATATTTAAACCTCACCCCCGAAGAGGAAAACCATACTAAATGAGATTTATGCATTGTGTTAGGGCCGTCCCCAGTGTGCGTGCCATCAGTTCTCCCAGATCAATACTCTGATGAATGGCCCATGGACCGGAACAGGGGTGGCCCTGTTAGCCAGCCAGCAGCCAGCCAGCACTATTGGAGATAACACTTATTGACAGTGAGGGGTGCTAGCTGGAACAAAAGGGGAGCTTAATGAAATATGAGCGTGCGTTTATGATAAATGAGAGGCCCCATTGCTGGTCTGGTCTAGTGGGACCTGGGGATGGTTTTGTTCCATTGCCACACAGCCGTGGAGACATGGAGTGAAATGTGGAGGCTGGTAGTTGCTAACAGGGTCAGACTGGAGCTGTATTGGAATCTATAGTCAAGTGCAATTGCAGCAGCACAAGTGAAAGCAGCTCAGCCAAGACTGATCTCTTCACTCATTGTTTTCTCACCCTACCAGGTCATTTAAACTGTGCCCCTGGAATCACTTATGGTACAAACACCATGCTTATTAGATCCATCTTAAATCTTAATCTCAAGAATAATAATCAGAATCTAAAAAACAAAAAGTTTCATGCGTCTATGATCTTGCTGAAGCACCGTTAGCATGTTGCTAGCATTCAATTCACAGAGAACCAAAATCCCAACAGCTCAAGGCCAATCAAAAGATGTTTTGTTCTTTCAGTTACTGGAAGTATTGGACTTACCTTTTATTCTTCCAGGGAGTCCATCTTGCAGAAGAAGCTGTGGGAACGAGTTTCTACCCATGTGATTGAGAACATCTACCTGCCTGCTGCCCAAACAATGGACTCTGGTACCTTTAACACCACTGTGGACATTAAGCTCAAGCAGTGGACCGACAAGCAGCTTCCACACAAAGCACTAGAGGTAACACAGACTGTGTGCCTGTTAACAACTTGTCATTATGTAATCCAACTTGTTAAAGGTAGATGTTGACTATTAGATTAAATCAATTCACACCTGGGTTAAATCTATTATCTAAGTTGACTGAAATGAGGAAAGAATTAACTTAGTTATTACTGAATTATTATTTTTTATCTATTAATTATTTTGCATTTTACTGTCATTCAGATTCTACAATTTAGCATTATAATGTACTCAGAAGTGAAAGAAATTTTCAATCAGAGGCTGGCTTTATGACAACATGAGCCTTTTCTTTCCTCACTATACTTTGCCTTCCTCTAGGTTGCCTGGGAGACACTGCAGGAAGAGTTTGCCCGCTTCATGGCTGAATACAAAGGCAAAGACCAGGACGACATATTTGACAAGTTGAAGGAGGCCGTAAAGGATGAGAGCATCAAGAGGCACAAGTGGAATGAGAGGGCCAAGGACAGCCTGGTAAACACATAGTAAATCCACTCACCCTGTGTGCATAGAACCAGAGAGCCTATGCAGTAGTGGATTTAACACTTTCTGAAGTAGACACAATTTCCTGATCATGTGTGATAAATATATCTGGTTTTGCTAACATTTATGCCGCAACATGTGATACAAAACTTAACAGCATTTATATTATAAAAATGTGTTCTTGTCCTGTTTGTGTGTGTCAGAGGGTGATCCAACACAATGCCCTAGAGGACCGCTCCATCACAGACAAGCCCCAGTGGGACGCAGCCATCCAGTTCATGGAGGAAACCCTGCAGTCACGCCTCAAAGACAGTACGTTAACCATGATGATATCCGCTGTGTCACTTAGCGAGTACTGGACTCCTTTCTCCTCTTCCACCTGGCTAGCATTTTTTTTTTACCATTTTAACTGATGTTAGTGCTCAAACATCATCAGGTCGGATCCATTTAAATTACAGAACAAATTCTTGAATCTGCTGTGGCACATTTACCACTTTTGGACATAAATTGTTAAAGAAGTCACAGACACACATATTAGAAAAAGGGCTGCCATGCTTCCGTGCTATCTTGTCTAGACAACTGTATGCAACAATGGAAACTCTGTTTCTATGGCGCCGTGAACGCTTATGACGTATGATCTCACATATAGAGTATTGTGGATGGAAGTGGCTGCTACTGTAAAGAACATACAATATATTGAATTCTCTTTTGTTTGTTTTGTCCTTGTCTTTCTCGCTCGCTCTTCTGCTTGTAGCTGAGTCAGTAATCAGAGATATGGTGGGTCCAGACTGGAAACAGAGGTGGTGGAACTGGAAGAATCGCACACCAGAACAGGTCAGAGACTGAGGGGTCTACCCAAATGCCCTCACTGTTGGATTTTTGGAGGCACTGGAAACTTAAAAGTCAAGGGATTATAAAGCAATTTTAGGCTTGTGTAATACCAGTCTTGCCACATTAGTGCAGCTACATTAGTGCTTAATAGAAGTATAGAATACATTTAATAATCATCCACATCTAACCGCCTATTTGCCACCATAAGGACAGTGCTCACTTAATTTCTTTTGACCTTTCAGCACATTCGTAATGAAACGAAAAATGAGCTGGAGCGCTTGCTGAAGCTACACGATGACCACACAGCCTACTTGGCCAATGATGAGGTCACCACAGTCAGGAAGAATCTGGAGGGACGAGGGGTTGAAGTTGACCCTGTGCTGGTGAGATCAAAAACCTGTAATGTTAGGAATAATGTCAATGATGAAAATCAAGTTCCCTTTATTATCGAGTTTGAATCATGTTGGTTTTTACTAATTGAAAGAAAAGTGTTCAGTGTAAATCACAACAGCTTTCACTGTACATGTATGCCATCATTCATCACATCTACCCCCCATTAACTGCCTACCTACCTGTTCAGATCAAGGACACGTGGCACCAGCTCTATCGCCGACACTTCTTGCAGAACGCTCTGTCCCACTGTAACCTCTGCAAGAGAGGTTTCTACTACTACCAGAGACACTTTGTTGACTCTGAAGTAAGGAGAGAGGATTTGTGTAATTCTAAGTTGTCTTTTTTTGTCAGCTGTATTTAAAGTCAGTATGTGAAAAGCTAAGCTGTGTGCCTGCATGTTTCTTTTTTTTCCAGCTGGAGTGCAATGACGTGGTACTGTTTTGGAGGATCCAGAGGATGCTGGTCATCACAGCCAACACTCTCCGACAGCAGCTCACCAACACTGAGGGTAAGGACTGGGGACTTGGTGTAAGCGGAATACTGAATTTCAAACGTTTCTATCATTTCAAGAGGACAAATATGGATCATTTGTCAAGCTCTCTGCCCATTTTTATATTGATTTCCCCCCCTGCTGTTAATCAGTCCAGTTGGGTGTTGCTGTTTCATACCAGATATCTATTTTTTTGCTGTTGTATTAAAAGAATAATTGATTTAGCTCTTACTGTACATCAGTACATTATTGAAACAAAATGCTTGTTACAATTTCCCAGAGACCCCGTCTTTGTCGAATCAGCTGGTCAGAACTCAAAGACTCTGCATTTATTAATACAGATGATAAAGAAATGCCGCACATAATTGAGTTATAGACAGCTGGAACCAGAAAGTGTTGACATTTTCCCCTGAAAAATTACTGAGAAGATTAATAAATTAGAAAAACAGTTGCTGATTAATTTTTTCTGTTGGCTAATGAGTTTATCAAGTAATAGTTGTGGCTCTGTCGGAAAAAGATTTAACCTGGAGTTCAACTGACACAGCTATTTTTTAAAAAGTAGTGATCACCATGAGGACCCAAGATGAAACCAAGTAGTTCAAAGTGGTCTGAATTTGGTCAACTAGGGCATCTAAGTAACCAATACTCTCAGCCTGGACTTTGTGATATAATCCACCCAAGATCCACAACCTGTTATCCAGGTCATCGGTTGCCATTCAAAAAAGACACTGGTCCTACTACGGGTATACTCACAAACACCTATTGTGACAATAGACAATTCCTCTCCCAACCATGTTAATGATGGTGAAAAAATGCAGTGATGCTGTGTGTGTTTGTCTTCTCAGTGCGTCGCTTGGAGAAAAATGTGAAGGAGGTGCTGGATGACTTCGGGGAGGACATGGAGAGGAAGAGCCACCTCATCACAGGGCGCCGGGTCCAGCTGGCTGAGGATCTCAGTAAGACACACAGACTTACAGCATAGTGCTTTGAATGTTAATGAGTTGATAATGAAAACACAAGCATACACTTGATCCCAAGTGACAATGAGAAAGGAGGCAGTTTGTCACAATCAGCTTGTCCCTTTGGTTAGTGTCGTATTGGCTCTTCTCAACTGTTAGTACCTTGTATCGATTACAAGTTCCAAGATCTTGTAGTTGTCAGTAGGTGGCAGTAGTGCTAAAGGAAATGGTATCGACTAGTCTGATATAGTATTCACTCAGTTAAACCATCAAACTGATGAAATAACTCACATGTCAGCTTGCTTTTTAAAGCTTCTTTTTAAGGCAGACTGTTGCTCCTTTCTCAGGCACTCAGTAGCATTTCTTCTTATAATAAGCAGTAAGCTGCCACATTGTGAAGTTGAGTTGTGTGGACTGGTATGCACTCGTCTAAGAAGGTGTTGGATTGGTTTTAGAATTTGAAGTTCATCGTTTTATGGTCCCCACCTGCTTTTAAATCTAAACCCACCATGCTCATCCAAATATGTGTATACTGAATACGTATGGTTGAAGCTATACTTATGCTTAACGCACTGTACCTGTTCCTGGTGACATCCCTAATATATCACAGTTCTGGACTTTGCTATATATTAGGAATCTTTAATTGTTTCTGTGTTTGAGGGAACTCTTTTGATTCAGTACAGTGCTATTTGTAGAGAACCCACATTCCTAGAAACTCTTTCTCACACACACACACACACACACACACACACACACACACACACACACACACACACACATCAGAGCATGGTTATTGTTGGTTACAGTGGTAACATTATGTTAATAACATGGTTATGTAAAGACCTCGGTTGGTTCTTGCTTTTCTAAATGGCATCCCTCTGAACTTGGTAAAATGTTTTTTAGTCACTTAAGAGAATATATTAGTTTCCAAATACAGATATCAACCACTGAAAATGATAAAATGATAGAGATCCTACTTTCAAGAAGCGACAACTGGCCATCTTCATTGGTTGCACCACCTAAACAAAAAAAGTCAGTGTTGAGGCACTAAATAAGAGTATTAGATTTGTTGCTGTCTGTTTGTTTTGAGGAAAATATTGTTGCTCAGTTTCTTTAAGTAGATGAGCCATGATTTGGAAAATCCTTGTGTTTCAAAGGTCATGAACCAGCCCAAGCACATAATATCATCGTGTTCATATGTTGTGTGGGGCTTCTATGAGTCAGACCCACCACTATGGCTTTGGTCTTGGTTTGAGCCTGCTGTTAATGGCAACCAGAGATGGACAGAGAAGATTTCTCTGCTTTGGAACCAATGCATCACAAAACAATCTAGGACTGTGCCACAAGTGACTTGACCAGACCTGTACCAAATCTCGATTTATCTACCATTACCCAGACTGCTTAGCAGCTCCTGACAGCAATAGTTGGGAGTGTTATACATGATCATTTCTTGCCCAATTTCTCCTTGCTGGTACAGGATTCATGTCAGAAATCATCTGTGGAGAGGCTATAAAAGCAGGTTACCAATCTCCTCCTTTCCCCCCAGCATGATCTGTGGGAAACCTGCATGCACTTGTGCTGTTGCCTTTGCGTAAATCTGCACGCAAAAGGACGACAGCAATTTGTCTCATTTGCACTGGTTATAAAACATGTGAGTGTTCACTATATGTTGTGTTATCAGAAACTGTGCAAATGTACAATATCTGCACTGTAAGTAAGTTTTGAAGAACTTATCTGGGGGGTGGGTCCGACACATTGCTAATTTTCACCTGCCCATTTGTTGAAGGCTCCTATTAACAGCTCATACAATGAGGGTTGAGTCGTCTCCAGTTTTGGTCTTATTCAGCAAAACTGTGCTCATTCAGCAAAGTCTGTTTTCAAAAAGCAGCACGCAAAGCTTGCTGCCATTTCAGAACTTTCTGTATGACACACACACCTAATCACAGTTCCTGTCAACTCAAAGGCACACACACACACACACACACACACACACACACACACACACACACACACACACACACACACACACACACGCTTTCGACCACAATTTACACACCTACCTCAAAGTATAAGTTGGAGACACAACACTAATCTCTCTTTTATGCCAATGAATCCTTAAAGCATTTGGAAATCCATTCATGATCTACATTAAAGAACATTAAAATGCCTTCAATACACCAATGAGATGTAGTTTAAAAAAATTTGATTCCTAAATGTGTCACAGCCTTTGGCTATATATGTATATATATATAAAAAAAAAAAAAACATTAACCCTAACAAGTCTGTCATTCTCATCTGCACAAGACTTCTTTCCTGAAGCAAGTTTTCTTGTTTTCTTGATGCAGTTTCTTTGTTATGAAGAATTTTAAAGAAATTAGTGTGCATGTCTTTTAACCACGCATTCTTCAACAATGCAGGTCTGTGCCATGATGTGACAAAAAAAAAAACACCCTTGATACTAGAATAGCCAACACACAAGTGTGCTTATAAAGTAGCTCGCAATGCAGTAGTTAGAAGTACCTACAGCCACTATTTTCAAACTGTGGAGAGGAACCCCAGAAATGAGTTTTGAAAATGAGTAAAACAATACAATTAAAATACTAAAGAATATCAAATAAAAACACCTAAACTGAAATAAAATTTAAAATAAAAATTTTGTCTGTCCCGGAATATTTTTGTTCATGTATGATGGCAATAGCAAGATGATAACTGAGGTAAAATGGGAGGTTCAAAAACACTACAAATGTGCCTCAGGAAGGGAACTGCAGATCAGGAGAACACTATTTTGAACAGCCCTGCAGAAACCAAAGTTGATAATAGTGAACAAAGCACGACTGCACACTGGCTATGGCAGTCAACAAAAAATAAGCTTATCAGGAATAAACCCGCCTCCTGCGTGAAGGGTCTATAACTGAATAGAGCAGGCCCACTTTACTGTATGTTATGTTGGTCTTAATGTTGGTACTTGGTAATCCTAATATTTTCTGAGGTGGTACTTGGCTTATCAAGTTTGAAAATCACTGGGCCACAGTATTCTGTCTATGTCACTGGCGGTTTGTCATGATTTTTGTAATCATGGGCTAAATTTACTATATTCAGGACTGAATGGTTCTTTTACCGTGGAATTTTGAATTTTCAGGGTTTGTCATTGGCTCGTTTCAGACAATTATAGTCACTTGATTTTTAAATGTATCTTAAATCCAATTCCACATGGACTTTAAATAGTTTAAAAAGTGTTGTCTGTGCAACTGACAGACACCCTGACTTTATGACGTGTACATTAGCCATATTTCTGACTGGTTGTGTAGTGACAGGATTCAGATGGCGTTGCTTTGCCCTCTGGCCCTGAGAAGTCTCTTCCTGCTGTCTACTTCCTGCTGCCAGATATTCTTGGCTTTTATGTGCAGAATCCAAATGATGGTTGTTGCTGCAGCCTCAGACATTCAGATATTAACCCTGCAAGACTGTTCAACATTTATTTAAGCTCTTACAAGTGCACACAATCCCTATTGTTTCCCTTTTTCACTTGGGCTTCCTGAATACTCATGTTGACAGAGGAATGACACGACTGTGTGTGTGTGTGTGTGTGTGTGTGTGTGTGTGTGTGTGTGTGTGTGTGTGTGTGTGTGTGTGTGTGTGTGTGTGTGTGTGTGTGTGTGTGTGTGTGTGTGTGTGTGTGTGTGTGTGCAAAGTTACACATGGGTATTATTACAAGCATGCCAATATATACAGACACATTCAGACTACATGCAGACACACATAGGTAAGAGATGCAAACACACACACGCTGTCTATTTTGCAGGGGACAGGTTCACTTCCTCTGCAGTGGAGTCAGGTTTTCTGTGAGCCTAGGGGAGAGGAGAGAACACACACAGTCCTCCCTCCATTCCACACACACTCTGTCAGGAATGCCCAGACCTGCCTGGCCTTGCAGATCAAGTCGATCCCAAAACTTTCCCAAACAGGCATGACATTCCCTCCTCCCATCACCAAAGACTGCTCACTGGTAGATGTGGGAATGTGGTTGGAATCTGTCATGGGATCTATGTGGTGGAAACACACCTGTGCACGCATAACCCCTCACTGGCTCATAGAGTCCAGCATGGCAACACTTAACTTTGCTCTCATTTAAATCTCAGCTTTCAGTCACTTTCATTTTATAGCTTTTAAGTAGGTTTTCTTTTTTTGGAATCGGTAGCACCGACTGAAATAAAGCTGGTTCAGTGCCAAAACAGCTTGTAAAAGGGTTGCTGAATCTCCTGTGTTTGGTTTTTAACAATTCCTTCCTTTGTTTGTGGCACACAGAATGCTTCAGGTTCTGCATCTGCATCAATAAAAGCAGCCAAGAGTTGGAGGGTAGAAGGGTCAGAGCCACAGCCACACTTTTGATGTCAGAAATATTTCTGTTATTTTTCAATAGTTGTGTAATGTAAAAGGAGAACGAACCAAGAGCTGAAGAAAAGCTGTAGATAGTGCGCCATGAACTGTAAAGTCTCTGGTTTTCGACTTGATGGTATAAAATTAAACACTGCCCAAAATATCCTAGCCCTGCATTATTTCAATATTCTTTACATATACCTCTCAGCATGCCTCAGCCCTAATTTTATGGTGATGTCAGATTTTTCCTTCCCTCCTACCCATAAAATGTATGTTTCAGAGTTTTAGCTTTGTCAATCTGTCAGGTTGAGTTAGTGGGTGAGTGGAGGATCTGGGTCATTAGCTTTCTGACACTTTGTACAGGCCTGTCTGTGTAATGCCGCCCAGGCCCGTGTGTGTGGGCGTGGACATGTGGGTCCATCAGTCTAGACTGAACTGACTCTGTGACACGCCTCAAAGCACAAAGTGAGCAAGCTTCTGAGGGTTCAAAAGTCTTTTGAGCCACAAAGTTCACACTAAAGAGTTGTGTCAGCAGAAACTTTGGATTGGTCAAAATACATCCCATGTGTTTTACTCAAACGTGTTTTAATTGTTGGCAGGCATTAAACCTGAGGCTTGTCAGTCAGAGGACCTGTTATTATTGCAATTTCTACTGTAGTTACTAAAAGTTAAGGCACATGATAGGACTGACGCACGCTTCTTTCCAGCCGTACAATGTTCTACAGGAACAGGGATTTTGTTTGTTTGAAGCAACCATACTCGATGCATTATGAAATCATCATTCCTCAGAGCTGTTCCCTTCTTTTAAAGACAGCAGCTGAGATTGCCTCAGGCCCAAACTATGGCCTGACCCCGCAGGTCAACCGGCTAATACCACAGGCTACTTGATCCTGTCTAGCTTTCTTCTCCAACTCTCTCTGTTACTGTTTTGCTGCCTCTGTCAAAGTCTGCCCAACTGACCCGCTCTCCCTTGACAGATGGGGAGAGGGGGGAAAAAAAACAAGCAACAGAGTGGAGACCCCACCTTCACCTGACAACCTCTACTTTGGAAAAGGAGGGAAGAGAGAAGGTAAAAGAGGGATAGATAAGAGGCGGGAGAAAGGATAAACACACTTAACAAAGGCAGAAATGTGTGCCCAGGGGCGGTCTGTTGTTAATCTCTGTTTGCCTGCACTTGCAGGCAGGCTCAGAATCGCTCAGGTTACAAACAAAGGTCAGGTTTGTGCGTCAGTAAGTGAGAGCGTGAAAACGCCGTTAATGAGGGGTACAATGTATATTGCAGAAGAGGTGTGTGTGTTTGTCAGCGTGTGCCAGACCAGCTGTGTGGCACCATGCCGTCTCTGGAGCAGAGCCCACGCCTAATGTTCAAGCTCAGGCCTCTTAGGAGACTGCTGGGATGGCGCTTGACTGCTTCATTGCTTCTAGTACAAGTTGTGTTGTGTAAGTGTGTTGTACTGGGAAAAGCAGAGCTGCCTGATTTTGAAGAAGTGTGTCCAGAATTACTAGACTTTTATGAAGTGTTGGATGTCATAGTTAATACTGTGAGCTTCCAGAGACCTGAACCTCATGAGCATAAATCCTGACTGCACCATTTTGCTAAAAGGTTTGTGTCAGCAAATTATATCATATGGGACATTTGTCATTTATAATATATTAACTCCTTTTCAAGGGAGCTGTTAGTGAGATTTAACGGTTATGTTAACTTCAAGGCTTTTTGTATTTTAAAACCATTTTTGTATTCACACTGCATTAGTTTTGAGTTTAGCCCTTGTTACCTTGATGTATTCTCTTTGTTCCTTTGTCTCCCTGTGACCCAGAGCCTTTCACTTTACTTACAACATGTTGGTAAATTGCTGTGTAAAATCACAGAAATTTTTCTTTTCTGTTTGTCTGCTCCACCATACTGGGGACAAAGCTGTTCCTGGCTGTTTTTTTTATCTGCTTGTGTACAGTGCACTGCCATGAGCACCTCCCTGCACATACACATTGACATACACATTGCAGCTCTTATTGACACATTATTACATCAGCTATTTCCTTCAGTATGAATTTGAGGTCAGTTGTTGACTTTAAGCTAGGGCTGCACGATGTCGGAAAAAACTGACATTGCGATTTTTTTTAACCCTGCAATATATATTGCGATATGAAAAAATACAGGAATTTGCATCAGATGACCTGAATAGCACTTTATGTTATGCTGCACTGCTGCTATCTTGTGGACAGTTAACCTGCACTGATCGTACCTGTTTTTGTCATACTGAGCTGTGTGGTACCGACATAAATGGTCAAACAAATTAGTTGTGTTACCTCTCGTTGTGGCAACAGATGCAAGGCACTGTCGACACAGAACACTTGTTTGGTCTATATCATCCTTCTTGTAGCCGAAATAATTCCAGTTAGCTGATGTTGCTTTTCTTTTTGGCACCAAATCTTCCTTTTCTGCGATTTTCTCTTGTTTTTTGATGTCTCTTTCACCCATTTGATATGATCAGGATAGATGTAAGTTTGCTGACATGCTTGAAGTTACACTAATGACTCCCTGTTGGATTTTGGTTACTTGTGTGGACAAAACATCTGTACAGTTGCATACAGGTGCATGGGACGCTGCTGGGAATTGGCACAAGCTATTTTGGGCTAATGAATTACATTATAGCACATTAGTGCATTCGTGGCATTGGTGTTGTTGGCACAACAACCCTAATATTTGGGTTGCTCAGTTTGGATTAGCTCAATTTTTGGTTTTCTGTGATATTAAAAAATACAAGAATATTACCAGAGAACTTCCATTACTCATTATAGGCTATGCACTTGGTTTCACGGTAGGCAGAAGTCACCATGATTACAATCACTGACTGGCAGAAAGACTACATACTGACATTTATCAAGTGCTACAATCTTAATGTCCAGCTGGAAGGCCACAACACAAATAAGGACAACTAAAATGTTCTTGACATCACAGGTCCTGCGATGTGACGGTTGTAAATTTGCACATTGCAATATCAATGCTGAAATGACTTATTGTACAGCCCTACCTAAAACTAGTTTAATTCTTATGAGAACATGTTTTTGTAGTGAGGACTATCATAGCAGCTGGAAAACCTGATGCTGGCTAGTGTTGGAGAGATATTGGTATTTAAATACTCAAATGAAATATCTGACTTTTGTCTTGAGGTCCCAAGAATTATTTATTGCTCACTCGAAAGAGCCACCCTCGACGGGTAGTTAACATTATACTTATACTGTGACACAAACAAGTCACAAGCAAATCACGAGGTTCACCTCCTCCCTATTGTTGACCCACTTGTCAACAAGTTCTGCTTCGTTTGTCCTATACCTAATAATATGTTAAACACAGTTGTTGTCTTTGTCTTAAGCATATTCACATTCAGCCTTTACGTTCCTCTGACAGTAGTCATATGGCGTCATGCTACAAAGATAAAAAGGAAAAAAAATGATTCTCCAGAGTTATACCAAGTATTTATACTTGGCTATCATTGCTATAACAAATCTGGTCACAGTGGAGATTGTGATTGTTGTTACTGTGATGTATATCTTTAAAATGTCTCTACATGTATCTTAAAGGTAACCACAGGGCTGTCAACATTGCTCCAAAAAAACGTTTGAATATTCGCTCTAAAAAAAAGCACATAGGTTCGAACCATTCGAATTTGCGCATTATGTCAACAACAGGAGGACAAACTAATACAACAACCATAACTACTTGTATCGGTATTTTCGGGATATTGTCCCTCAATTCCAATTCTTGACAATACTCTCTGAAGCCCGTGCCATCAATGATACTGATCTGCCTCATGTCCTTGCATATGAATGAAGCAAGTTTCTTCTTGCACGCCTCTTGTCGTGCTGCAGACAAAGAGCTTGTGTCGGGCGGTAAAAAATATGAGTTGAGACGTAGCTGTTTAGTTGGAGTTCCAGACATCATGGCATGCTCGTTTGGGTGCACATTTTCGAGATGTGCCCTCATGTTGCTAGTGGTGAAATGGTAAGCTAACTGTAGTTTACACAGCTTGCATACAACTTTATCTCGAGGCTCCGCATTTTTGCCGACTATTGACCAAAATCCTAAGTATTTCCAAACGGGGCTTTTAAGGTTGCTTGTGGTCCAAACCACTCTCTCTTCTGCAGTGTTGTGCTCCGAACTTTATGCCATTTCGTTTTTCTCTCTGCCATCTGCTTCTGCCACGGTTTTTGTCGCGTCTCACATTCAGCAGTAAGTAACGCTTGCAAGTGCGACTCCTGTGACCTGTCCCTGACCCGTCATGCCGTGCGCCCACTCAGAAATCTGCCGCTGATGGTTTTTTTCCCACAGTCAAATATTCATTTTCACAATCGAATTTCTGTTTTTTTTAAATATTCGAATATATATTCGAATTTAGAATATTCGTTGACAGCCCTAGTTAACCAGTGTGTCTTGCAGCACACCAAAGAAGATACTTAGTTTCTCATTGACTGATTCTACGTTATCAGAAACATGACTTGTCTCGCCCACTCAAAGACTTGTTTGACAGTCAACATTTTTAGAGTGAGGTTCCTGCTTTGGGTTTGTGTTCACGTTATGGTTTCAGTAAAGCATTTAACAGTGTTTGCATTTTCAGACTGTTTGGTTTTTGCAGGAGCTAATTCAAATGAACACCTGGCCTACATACAACCTTCTACAATGTGTTCGCCATCTTCGCTGTAGGCTTGTAGCCACAGATGAATGCAACAGTGTGCAGAAAAATTATGGATTTCAGCTTTTGTGTTTAGGCTGTTTGAGGGTTAAGGAATTAAAGGTGTCAACAGAAGGTGCTCTCAAGAACAGTGATAATGTGTGAAGTGTTTGCATGTTTGCACATGCAGTCACTTTCTCCTTTTCCCTTCTCTCGTGTGGAAGCAGAATACAATAAAGCTCTGGTTGTCTGGGCTTGCTCACCGGAATGCCCTCTCGGCCTCATACTTACTTTGTTTCCTTTTATCCCCTCTTCCTCCTCCTCCTCCTTTGAGCAGTGTGATTAGTGAGGGCTCAATGAGAAGTGCTCCTCTGTTAGGGATGACGTATCGTCCTGAGGTGTTATGTGCACATGTGCCTGCGTCCAGAGGGGAGAGGAGTATAGGTCGTCAACGCTCTGTCGTAGCCTTGCACAGACCTGACAGCTGGTTCATCTTTTCTGAGTGACTTTATAAGGTCAAGCTATGTTCATATCTTGTGTTGCTTTTATGGCTCTTCTTCTGGAAACTAGATTATTTTGAAGATATTGACGATGCTGTCTAAACGCCCACCAAGAAATAGAACCAATTAACCAACATATGTTGAATCCAATTGTTCTGAATTTGTTCTCCTGAATTGATTTACACATGAAGCAGGAAAGGATTTTTTCTTCTGTTAATTTCACCATCTATATCAAAATAAGAAATACATCAATTTCTTTTAAATGATAGAGAATTAAATGGTGAATTTTAACACTCATCTTGTAAGGACTACAGCCATGATAGTTTTGATTCTATCTTTGATTCCAAGTTTCTGTACTGCTGCATTGGCAGCACAAATCAAATCACTATGCCATTATACAAAGTTGCAATATGTAAGAATTCAGCTCTTAAAGTACAAAGTGGCCAGGGGCTAGCTGGTTAGCATGGTAACTTCAATAGATACCTATTACATAGACATCTTTTTTTATGTCAATACTGTTTCATCAGATTGTTTTAACGTTGTAAACTAAAATCCTTACGTGTTGCACCTTTAACGTTATCAAAATACCAAGATTTAAACTTTGATTCAATATTAGTACTTAAACCATGACATCCATGACAAAACAACAAACAGGTACACACAAAGTAGTATACCATATTCTCTTTTGTGTGTTAAATTAACAATCTTCTCAGTGTCACGTAACACGTACCAACACATTTGTATAAATGATGATATCTGTGCAGTAATATCTTCATAGCTTCTTGACTTTCAGTACAACTACAATGAGGATATTATAAAACTTTAAACAAGTAGTATTAAAAAGGTGTCAAAGTATCGATACTTTTTAAAACCTTGCCATCCAAGTCAGAGTTCTGCTTGGCTATATTAACATAGAACCTAAAAATGACTACTCAACGGTTTCCCCATTTGCTACCAGATGTTTGGCTAGTATCTGATTGTGTATCTGAACATTGACACAAGTTTTCAGCATCCACACTACAACACAATTCTGTGTCATCAATAATCACTCTTAACTGTAACTGTACTCTTTTCAGTGATCGAAAATGCCATCTTATTATGTATAAAATGCCAAAACAATGAAAAAGGGAAATTCAAATTTATCCACATCAAAGTAGACACGACCTGGGTCAACTGGTCTGCGTTTTGGAACGTGGGGGTGGTTTTATGCAGTGAGTTAGCGGGCAGACTGTCTGCTCTTCGGCACATTGGGGACTGCTGCCCTTACATGCACTCTTGCTTCAATATGACCTTTATGAATTTCAATCACTTCCTCTGTTTTTGCTTTTCCATCAACACTTCTCTGTGTTGTTGTCGTTCTTCACATTACTCTCTCCACACACTGGCTTGCTTCTATATCGCTCATTCCTTTGCTCTTGTCTTTTTCTGTTGCTCCCTCTCTGACACTCATTCCCACTCTTCCTGCCATTATCTTTTCTGCCTCTCGATTAAACAGACACTAGTTAGTCATCGGAATCTCTCTGTATCTGTGTAAACTAAGGAGGCTTGGCGGTATAGGTTTGTTTTTTTTACCACACTGGAGGAAACCTCAGACTGCGGAGTTGCTGCCAAATTATCCATTTTCTCCCCGGGAGCATCAAGTACACAAACAGTAGATACACAGTTGTCATAACACTGGCACAGTTGAAGCTGCCCCTCCTACATTTTATCATATTTTGTGCTGTTAATGTTGTGTGAAAGCAACTTCCAAGGTTAATATACTTTCTAATTTTCTATTGCAAACACCATAAAACATTTAGAAATGTGTTTTTCTACATCTTAAGACAGTTTTTTGCACAAAGTCTTCTGCTAGGTTAGTGATGGTTGGTAAAATAAAACAGTCAGCATCATTACTGCTACCCATGGATTGATACTTCATGTGTTTAGTTCAGAAATTACATTTTGTTTTAATAGGTCCTGTATTAAATGTCCAAGTACCCAACCTTGTTCCAGTTTAGAGTAAGAAGCAGAATCAGTTTTATTAACCAAGTTTGAAGGCATACAGAAAATGTGTGTTGGCAATTGCTTCACGAATACAACATGAAATAGGAATCAAAACATTATTCAACATATTAATATGATTGAATAGGAATAAAATATAAAGTAAAATCCAGAATCTATTTACAGTTGTAACATTTACCTCTGCCAAAGAGGTTATATTTTTGCTCCATGTTCATGGGATGGTTTGGTGGACACTACTAAATACATTTCCACAAAACTTGCATGGAGGATGGGTCTTGACCTAGAATAGACCCCATTAACTTTTGTTTCGAATCTAGATAAAGGGACAGATCAAGGATATTAACACTTTTATATCCTAAGATTGTGTGTTTCTCAGGGAATATTGCATATATCAGAGTCAGGACAATTTGATATGGATCCAAATACAAATCTGGTGTTTGTGGATTTGTGTATTTTATCTCACCATCTCTTTTCTCGACCCTCTCTTCTCGCGAGGCAGAGCATAAGAGGCGAGACTTAAATTGAGCATGTGTCATCTCTTCTGTTTCCTTCACCCTCCCTCACTCACTTCCTCTTCACATCTGTCTTCTGTCTGTTCTACTCTTCCTTACATATTTTTTTTTAAACCACTGTAAAACACAGGAGTCTCTTTCACCCTGGCTTGTCTTTCTTTTCCTCCTTCACCTCCCTCCATAGAAGCTCCCACCCGCCACCTGCCTCCATTTACCAAAGTCATGACCTGAGTCTCTTTCCACTTTCCATCATCCATCTCTTTCCCCTTATTCCCTTCCCGTCTTTCTCGCTTCCTCCTTGACTCTGGTTCATCCATCCCGCTTCTCATGTCAACAGCCAGGAATGTCTTTCTAAGACATATGCAGCTATCCAGGCTCTGATTGACAAACTCTTGATAATACAGCTGTTGATCACTAGCCAGGGGGCGCGACTGTTGAAACTGATGCCAATCAAAGACTCAAGTATCTTTGTTAAATAGCTTATTTTGAAAGAACAAATATGTAATGGCTAACTTTGAAGTTGCTGGTAACATTTGAACCACACCACCAGATGTTAGCGATGTCGCTGTAACACCATTTACAGTCGGGCTAGTTGGCTGATAAACCATCTGCAGGTGGTGCGGATGCTTCTGAATGTCCTCCCTAGGCACAAACTCGGAAATAAATCCAGTGGACTGAAGAAACAAGGAAAAAGAGCTGTGTGTTTCAGATGACAACCGATCAAGAGGCGTTAATGGAAGTGGTGATAAAGGAATAAAAACTACGGAGGAGGATGTGAAGCCATTTTTCATTCTCCTCAGGGAGCAAGAGAGGGCAAGTGTGGGAAAGTAGGAAAGAAAAGGAGTTGTGTAATGGGAGGGGAACTTAAGCGAAGCTTCTGTTCACATGTTTCCAGAACAGTGTGGCCACCAGGGAGACATTCCCACTGATCCTGCCGTCACTCACACACACACACACACACACACACACACAAAGAGCTGACATCAGATGCTGGTTAGGATGAGGTAATAGGAAAACCATATACACCCCTCTCTGTTGTAGGTAAAAAAATGCAAACCTAAGCTTTCACCCTCTTCTTGATTTATTGTTGTGAAGTTAATAAACAGAAATTCTGGCTCTTGTTTATTGAAAAAAGTCAGTGGCTAAGAAAATGTTGTTCAGGTAGGACAAATGCATTTTTCATTATCAATTTTAAGATGAAAAAAACGCTGAAAAGTGTGTTTGCTGTGTGTTACTGTAAAGGTATTGCAGAGACTCATTCCGGGTTTCTTGCATCAGAATCGTCCAATCATATTAAACGAGAACAGATCGCACCACAGCCTGTCACAATAATTGCTTTAAAATATATGTAACTGTTCTGTTTACATGCATTTGTTAACAGATTCCAAGAGTCTTATTGGAGAATAAGATAAGGAAAATTGTATTGGTTGTTTTGGTGTTAGGATATGTTTTAATCGTGTCTGTTTGTAGGTTTGTTGGTTTGCTAGCAGTACTACACAAAACTACCCTTTAATCTATCCTGTTGGTGTGAATTCAGTTAAAGGGACAGAACCAGGATTTTTTTCTCTTACTTTCTTTAACATTGTGAGCATTTTTGGATCTAATTGAAATATGTTAGGTGTATTTAGGTGGCTATTATATGAGTGAGTACATAAGAGGTTTGTGGCCTAAGTAGGAGATATGCATTCTACTGTTGATGTATTTCACAACCAAATTCCAATGTCTGAATATTCTTAAGAATTAAAAATGAATTGCTCTTTGAAACAATGTACTTGTAATATCATGCCATTTTAGATTTTATATAAAAGTGTAAAAGATTCATAAAATCACAATAATATTGTTAATCGCAATTATTTGTCGGGCAGTATATCATCCAACAAAAGGAGTCATTGTGACAGCCCAGTCACATTAACACATGCCCAGAATCTCTGAAATTATGATGCTACTTAATGTAGTGCATAAAAACATCAGCTATCTGTTGAGGATGCATTTTATTAATGCTGGCATTTTTGACTCGAGAGAAAAAGATGTAGTAGTTCTTGAAAATCCCTAATGTAGTAATGTACCTTTATCAGGGAAGATTTGGCACTTTCTGAGGCAGAATTACTACTTTCTCTGTCTGTGCAAGACTAACACCTGCTGTCCAGTGACTCCAGCCGCTGGGCCTGAACAGGCCTTTTTGCTGGAGGAATTCAAAGGAATTCCAGGTGTCTCCTCAGTGTTACATGAATTTGACGGTGTGTGTGTGTGTGGGGGGTCCAGAGCAGCTGGTAACATGGATTTACCTGAGGGCAGCAAAGGGAAGAGGAGAGCTTGCCTTTCTTATCTCTTTCTGTCGTCTTGTTTGATCGGCTGGTTTGGGGTCAGTGCCATGTCAAGAAGGAACTGAGAGACGCTGATTAAAAATCAATTCTTCCCGTTTACGTCCAGGTATCGGCGGGGCTGAAGTTGAGCGTGTCTGTTGCGTTGTATGCTTGCTCCGGAGTTCATCATTAGTTAACTGGGGTTCACACACCTGTGGCTGATTCAACAGAGGGGAGTTCTCTGAGGGACTATGATAGGATCTCAGTTTAAACCAGACCTGTCAGCCTCACATCCCCAGGCATCTCCATGTGGTTACTCAAGATTGATTGCCACTTAGCGTCAGCACAGGGCTCCATTTGACTGAGAGAGGTGAGTCTCGGAGAGCTTCGGACTCCCGACAAATGTGATTTACACCACGTTATAAGTCATAAGCAGACTTACTGTCTTAGCCCTGTTTACTTTCAAGAAAGGGCATGGACAATAACTTTATCAGCTAGCCTGTGTTGCATCAGCATTATTTACAATCACTGCTGTAGCTTTCCTCAGTTGAAACCATCAGGCTTAAAGCTAAAACCCACGTCCAATCTTCATCTTTATAACCCCTGCTGTAAAATCTGTGCTTTTCAAAGGCAGAAGCACCACATAGACCAACAACAGTCGTCACCTGGCCCTTTTCAAAGGATTTTTCCCTGTTTTTGTTTAGTCTGCCCTCTGGCCGACCCCACGCTTTGACCTGTTCAGACCTATGTATGTCTTTCCCCAGGTTGGGCTGCTCTGTCCCAGGCATCTGTTTTCTAGATAAGAGCAGCGAGTGCGAGGGCTGATTCATTGCTCTGTCACCGACATGGCGTTTGGGCCGTCGACATCTCCGCTCTCCCTCGGCCCGTGTCTCCCATGGCTCCGTTTTTTTTATAGCGTGACGTTCCAGATTTAGTGACAAATCAAGCAGCATGCTAAGGAAGAAGGCTTTTCTGTTTGTTACATTAAGAGATCGGCTTTCAAAGAAGGAAACGGCAGATCATTTAAACGTTCAGTGTCCCTGGCCGTCACGAGATATAAAAAGTTTCCTTGTGAACGATGACAGGTTGGGACAGGAACCAAACCCCGCGCCCCGCTCTCTCCAGTGACCATGCTGTGAGCTTGTCAGTAGCACATTTTAGGAGCAGCATTCTAAAGTAGCCTCAACCTTTGCACCGAACCTCAACCGCTGAAAACGTTCTGTTGCCACTTTTTCGTAACAGCCACCGGACAGTGGTCGTCTCCCTGAGTAAGAGGAATATTTTTTTTAAGCTGCAGACCTCCCTGTCCTCTCATCTATTGCTCCCCTCAGTTCTCCCTCACCTCTGTGTTGGCTACTTGTCCAGCAGGGCCACGCAGTTTCACAGTCTAATTACATGTCAATTAAAGGCTTTGTGGCTCAGGACTCCTTCTGCCAGCGCTTCGGCCGTAGCAGGCTTAGAGGACTCTACAGAGTGAGAGTGAATGAGATATCATTTCATGTGGAGATCAGCCGAGAGAAGGCCTTGAAAGGGGGGATTGGGAGGAAAAAGGCTCCCCTCACTCTCTCCCTCTCTCTGTCAATGGGCGACAGTCCCTCCACCCGCACCAACCCGCACAACACCCAACATTTTATAGAAGGGGCCTCTGGGATAGAGGCCAGAGGATTATGGGAATATTCATGACCAGATAAAGGGGTGAGCGGTTGAATGTCTGTGTTTTGGGGCTCATCTCTTAGGTAAACAGGGGCCTAAATGGAGTTTTAGATCGCTACTCCCACTGCTGCTCAGTGAGGAACCGGCAGTGGTGACTCTGCCCACTGTGTTTTGTTGCATTTCCACAGGACGGTGAAAAGAAAGCCTTGTTGTGGGCTTTTCTTCCTCTCGCTGCTGTCTTTTGGTGGCAAACAGATGGTGCTGGGGGAAATAAATATCTGTTTCTCACAGTTTTTATCCACAGAATATTGGCTTTTCTGAAAGACGCCATTCACATTCAACGGTGGCCTCCTGGGCTCCTAAAAGCTGCTGTGGGCTCATTTTAAAGTCATTAAGCATCCTGCTGTAACGACGTAGTCCATGGGTTGGCTGTCTTCTCCCCAAAATATCGTAGTGGAGCTCTAATTGTGCAAGTCGTAAAACCTAACTAGAACTAAAACATGTATCAGGATAGGTGGCTGGTAATTTTCTTAACGTTGTGACGGACACACAGACAACAAAGGGTTTTGGTCAACGTCCCACCAGTTTTTTTTACTTTTTTGAACTGAAAGTGATGACACTTGTCATTCAGTTCTACCATCGTCTCTCTGAGGATTTGTTGAGATTTTTCTTCTTATTTGAATTGAACTGAAGCATACCTGCATTTATGATCACAAAAAAAAAGTTTTTGGTGGCATTTCACATAAAGATGATGAAAATTCGACCCACAAGTCCAGTTTCAGTAACAGATCCAGACGTTTGGAGGCCTGTCAGTAGGGCTGCACAATTAATGAAAAATAGTACCGAAATCACAGTACGGCCAAGTGTGATGATGGATGACGTTGGCTCAAGCTCTTCCTGGACAGCCCTGCATCTTTATTTGCCACATGGCACCGCCACTTCGCTCATTTTCTCATGCAGTCCTAATGTCTGCGTCCCAAGATTGAAGGGTCTCATATGTTGTGAAGTCAAGTCAAATTTGTATAGGCACACATTAGCCTCAGGAGGCTTTACACTCTGTACAAGAGCCACCCTTGTGCAGTCACAGCTCTGTGCTGTACTCCACTGCAGCTCTGGATCAATAGTAGCCTCAGCAGCAGGTGTTGAAATAAAGCAGAATGATTTAAGCCTCCCACTGTAAGTTTTCCCGGACAATCTGGGGAATCAAACCTGTGTCTTTTCTTTTCACAAGCCCTCTAATCTAGACCACTGCTGCCCAGTGATTTCACAGAGCTTGTCGTGGCTGCCCCGACAGTTGGCAGCGTCCTTAATGTTTGACCTGTGTTAATCGGTCTGTGTCTGAAACACGGGCTCCACAGAGCACCTTATCTTCAGCCACATCTAAACCCAGCTAAAGGCTTTGAAGCCTGAACCAGGGGATTTCCCATGTTTTGATGATCTGACAGTCCTCATTTTCTAGCACCAACCAAGACTCCACCCCCTTGTACCACACGTCTCTTTCTCCTCAGGTCGAACAGATGTTGGTAATCCTGCTCTGATTGGCTTGGATTGAGCTATGTTGTCCTGTGGTCAGGCACACAGCCCACGCGGCTGAACTCTGTCAGTTGCCTTTGAGCTGTGCCCTGCGGTCGGCTGTATGTTGGAATGCCGTACCGTGGGGTTATGTTTCATTCAACCCCACACCTGCTGCAGTGACTTGTCAGCATGCCCCGCAACAGGCCCACTTAATGCCTCCATTAGGTGTTGTAATCTCCACCTAACGCCCTGCCATTTTGCCTGAGCGTGTTAACAGAGTATCAAAGGCCGGGGATTTTTTTTTCCCCCCACCTGCCAGCAGCAGAGTGTGTAGGAAGGTTAAAAGAGGTGGAGGTGGCATGACTGTATAGCTCTTGCTGGTTTTCCAGACATTGAGGTGATATGGTCTGTGTGTTTCAGGGAAAAGCGTTTCTGCCTGTCAGTTAATTTTTCCTACCCGTGCGCGCGTGTGTATGTGTTATCCAGCAGTTCTCAGCTCTGCTAGTGTTTCAAGACGTGTGTGGGGGTGTGACTGCGTCTCTCACGGCCGTGTGCTTTTCACCCGTCAGGAAAAGGATACCTCGGCAGCCGTGCTCCCATCAAAAGGGGGCTGCGCACAAGCCCCCCCGAGTACGATATTTAGTTTCACCCCAAAGCACGCACACAGTCATCACCTTTGTGCCGACCTGAAATGGACACTCAGGACACTGTTGCTCTGAGGTCCAAACCACAATGATTCATCCCCCTGAAAACGGACAAGTCTTTTTAAAACTGTTTTCATTGGGCCTCCGTATAGGAAAACAATTGACAAAAGATCGCCTATGGATCTCGTGTGGCTGATTGATCAAGATGGAGCAGTGCTAGTTTGTTCTTCAGAGCCGGTGTTTGAGTTTGTGCTTGGGGGAGATCCAGACAGATTAGCGAGGGTGACAGGGAAGCTGGAGAGCCAGCCAGGCCTGGAGGTGCAGCTGGCATTGGGAGCCACAGCTTCCTTTTTTTTCCGTGTTGGCCCACAGACTTACTTCAGCTACTGTTTAATCAGCGATTAAGACTGCTTTAGATGGCTCGCTCGTCTCGTGTGACAGTACATGTTGGGTGGAAGGATTGCTCGTCTTATGCAGTCTCCGGACAATAGGAGTGTATTCATGAAGAGAGGTGACTGACTATGTTTTCCAGTAGATTCCCCTCCTTTCATGTGAAATGTTGTTGTTATGGCGTCTCCCTCTGTCCATTAGCGACGTGCCCGTGAGGTACGTAGCATGAGAATGGGAGGGTGAAGAGCTTTGATGTGGTCTATGCTAACTGAGAAAGGGCACACAAGCCTTCACCATCAGATGTGTGATGGAGGTCTGCCTTGAGGTTTGGCTGTCGGTGTCAGAGGGGACCATCTGGTGTTTTGGTGAAAAATATGGGGGATTTTCCACCTGCGTGAAATTACTGTCAGGATGAGATATATGGTTTAATTATCTCACTACTTTAAAGCAAATGTACAGCCCGCTGTCTTTCCTGTTGTTGCTTCACTTGGTACTTTTGTTTTCATGCTCAACTAGAAAATTAGCAAAAGTTGGAAATGTTTAGGCCTTGAACAGTTACAGTTACATGGACCTGACCTGACATCGTTTAATTTATATACTTGTAGAAAATAGTTTCCTTCAGATGAGTTGCATTGTCAGAGCAACATTTGAGATACTTTAATCTAAGATTTTATTGAATTTATCCATTTTTAAAAAATGATAAACAATTTCACATTAAAGCAGTTGCTGATTCATTTTCAGTAGATCAAAAAACTGTTTCGGTATTGTAGGAGAAAAGCAGCAGATATTTATAAATCCATGGAATTGAATGATTTCCTGGATTTTTTTCTTCAAAAAGCCTTTCATTATTCTGGAATCACAACTAATCAATTATTTGACGTTGCTTGAAGTGTTTTATTTGTCAGTATTTTGTGTATTTCTCAGGAGTTTGACTGATCGACCTACTTTGTGTTTTCCTGCAGAGAAAGTTCGTGAGATCCAGGAGAAACTTGAAGCCTTCATAGAAGCTCTTCACAAGGAGAAATAAGAGAAGCAGGTATTTGTCTCTGTGCTTTATAGCAGAACTTACCTGTTCTGAAATTAGCATTTGCAATGCAGCAAAATCAAAGCATTCCAATAAAATTATTGTTGAATGACAAATTGATCATCTGTTAGATGATAGTATATGTTAAGATCTTAAATCTGTGTACTACAGGTATTGTATATCTGATCTGTTGTTCCGTCCATCCTTTTCTCCTAGAACTATTGAAAGTAGATTCATGGATCACAACAGAGAAATGCACTGAACAAAGCGACTAAATCTGTAAATGACCATCATCGCCCCCTTGACCCTGCCGCACCACTCACCTGATTTTAAAATCCATCGCTTGGCTCCCTGTCCCGCTTTTGACGCCGATGGAAACATGGACCTTAACCAAGAGACAAGATGGAGGAAATGTTTTCAAGCTTTTCAAACTGTCCTGGGCTTCACAGCGGGACTCGCGCACAGGAGCCCAAACACGATCAGAGCTGGAGGGAAATGAGAAGCTTGCACAGTTGTTGTCACACACCACACCTCTCATTTTCAATAAATGAGACTCTGCGTCCTCACATGTTTGTCGCAACAGTTTTTCTTTTTTTTTTCTTTTCTTAAGCTGATGGTGTTTGTGTATATGTGATTTAAGAAGTGTGCATTTTCACTGATCTCTGTGAAAAGAAACACCACTGACACTGACCTGGTGGGTGAAATAGGTTAGAGTTTCATACCTTAATCTCGCCTGGTGCTCCTAAATTACGCCATGACACCACCTAAAGTTCTCCTTAGGATCCCAAAGCACTTAAGTTATCTCTCCAGGTTGCAGCTGTACTCTGCATTCCCCCCTGAATGAGATGTGTTCTCACCTTAAATCTACCTGGTTCATTATGCAGCTTCCCTCCAGTCAACACTCTTCCTTCTTCATTAACCAGATATGATCAGAAGGTGTTGGAAACAATATTATGGATAGATTTCTTTCTTATGTTTTCGATGGAACGGGGTTTATTTGACAATTTCATTTGCCAAATGCACATTGCTTACTTTTTGTTTATTTCTTTGTCTGTGTGTGTGATGTTTGCACTTCCGTTGTTGTACATCAACATTTCATCTGAACTGTCCCTGCGTTGTAACCGACAGATAATAAAGCAACATCCAAAACAGAAATGGATGCAAGAAATATGATTAGACATTCAAGAAATCTAGAGATGACTTAGACACATTATTAGATTAAATTGCTGCCGTTTTTTTTAACAGATTATGTGCTAATAATTTGGACTTCGTCTCTCATCAGCCATATAACCGCATCAATAAAAAAAGGTTTGTCATAGTAACATTTTAAAAATACATGAAGAACCAGTTTAGAGGTAAGGTGGGTTTTCTCAGTAAATTTTCAATCTGCACCAGGTTTAATTTCCATCTGTTTGTTAGGTCAATTATGTCCATGTCCACTTCCTTCTCTTGTCCTGTCTGGGTACATCTAAACGAACAGGAATTGTCCCCCAAAGCTAAGTAAAAAGGAAAATATCGTACATGCTGGTTGGTAATTTTAAACTTCAGTTTTGAAGTCACTGTCTGGTGCCGGATGTTTTCGCACTGCTCCCAATCTTGTGCTTCTTCCTCACTCTCATCTCATATCCACTCTCTCTGCATCGCCATCATTTGGACTCTTTCCATCACCCATGTAGACCTAGCCTCACCCCTCTCAGCTTGAAAAAACAGTCTGCTGTTTGACTGAAAGGCGAGTGAGAGACTGCGTTAGCCCCAACTTTTCTTTCATGTGTATATGGGTATAAATATATAGTATCCTGTCCATTCTGTACAGGTAAAGTTAATGGAGAGTCATGGTGATACTATCATGTACAGCACCGCGTATGCAGAGTGACACACTTGTGTATCAGAAAATTGGTGAGTTGGTTAAAAACAAATGTTTTATGTTGTAGAAAGTAATGTTTGCATGGTGTACCCCATCAGATGTGCTTTATTTATTAAATTTGTGTTTAAAAGAAAAAAGTGGAAATAAAAATTGACAAATAAAAATGAGTTTTTTTCATGACGTGTCAGCTTGTGCACTTACAGTCAGTGGTGCACCACTTTCTTTCATTCATTCTTTCTTTTTGCCCTATTATTATGGAAATACTTTCAAAAACTTAAAGCTGAAGTAGACAGTTCTAGGTGCTGGCCAGGGTCCCGTCGGTCGACCCAAATTGCCAATATTTGATAACCTCAGATTTCACTACAATTGTTATCTTTGCTGTGATATTGTGCTGGATGAAACAAATATGGTAGTAACCATGGTAATAACTAGGGAGAAATGACTTAATTATTTTAATTTCTTTATTTACTTAACCACAGCCATAACACCAAAAATGAAATATCAGAATATAGAATTTATAACAATAAATAGCAGACATGCTTGTAAAATTACTGTGAACTACACCTACAGAACAAAGTGTGCATATACTGTTGGAAGAGAGGCTCATGCTCGTGACAGTACACGCTGTGAGTATTAATTAATTGACTCTGGTTGCACTAGCCTCACATCCATGAGCAGATGGGTGAGGGGGGGGAAATTAAAACTTGATTTTTGGGTGAACTGCCCCTTTTAAAAATCATTCCTGACCTTGAAAACAGCTCGTTGTTGAGCCATCGTTTACATGGAGTGTATCAAAGTGATCTTAAAACGCCTGAATTTCCGTGACAGTTGGGAAACATGATTTTATTAGCTGGTGTTTCCAAGCGCGAGAATGAACATTAAGTCTCAATAATACACGATCGCCATGTTAGCTGCCCTCTGACGTTCGCTCTATTTTAACAGTGTATGCTAACATGCTCACAATGACAATAACCTGCTTAACATGCAGATGTTTTCCATGTTCATCATCTTGTGTTAGCATCCTAACAATATGCTTATTACAGCTAAACAAGGCCAACCAAGGCCGATGGATGAAGATACTGAAATTCATCTGATAGTTATTGAGATGTTTTGGTTAAAATAAAAACCTGGTAAGTCAAACGCCATCAGCTGTTTCGCTCTCGTCCTCGGAGAGTTGTGCTGCCCGTACGTGTGTTTCCATTAGTCTGCTGTTATCCTGCAGCAGGTTGGTTCTGGATGCAATGACCTGTGTGCTGATGTGAGGAGGCCTCTGCCCCAGGTCTGGGCAGCCCCTCGAGTATTTAACTCTGCAGGCTGTTATCTCAACCCGGAGCAGGCTGCGGACAAGTTGCAGCCTGAGGCAGCGGCTAGGGGAGAGGCAAGGCAGGCAGCTGAGGGCCTGACTGATTAATAAGTCAGAGTCCAGAGGTCCTCCACTCCTGGGCATCCTCTCGTCTTTCACAAGAGCCTGGTTGTTACTTCATCTCCACATTGCTCAGAGGGCAGTGCGCTGGGGAGGGATGATGTAGGAGGGGGGTGGGCAGGTCTCGTCCTCCCTCCCATCACCTGAGGCTTTACACATGGAGATAACGGCCTCACGTCAACTTTTTATTTTCTGTGTGGCTATTATATTCCCCTGTTTTCTTAAAAACAAGGGGAAAGGAGTGAAAAAAGCCTAATGACTTTGTAGCAGCCTTGAAAAGAAAAGGGGGAAGAGTCAACCTCCAGCTGAAGGCCTTTGTGCCATCAGATAGCCACGTTCTGGGAGGAGGGAGGCCGGCAGGGACACACTATACACCATTAGCATCTGCAAAGGCCGTCACGTTGACTAATAGCCAGAGCCACAACGGCACAGTGGTTCAGTTTGTGTTTTCCCTCAATCCCCTTTATGCTGGTGACACAAAAGCAGCCGGGCCAGACCTTTCAAATATGCCACAGCAGCGGACGTGCACAAAGCTTCATTTCTAGTCTTTCTTAAGAAAAAAGAAAAGGGGCCGATCTCGCTGCTTCGTTTTCTTTTTTTAATCCCCCCACCTCATCACACAGACACATTCTGGTTCCTTTGGCAGGGGGTGTGGCGGGTCGGTATATGATGAAAACGCTGAATAAGTCGAAGAAAAGGGCAATAAATTGTGGGGATGGGCGTTTTTTGGCAGTAGCAGCAGTGTTAGCATTTGTTTGCCGCCTTGTTGGCGATGCTGGCTTTGTTCTCGTCCCTCTGTTCCCTCTGTCATCGAGCCGTCGGTCGAGGTTGTGGGAGAGGCAGCGATTCTGGCAACCAGATTAACGTGCACGGCTGTCAACTGATGGGGCACTGACTCAAATAGGCCGTCCGACGGCGCACAGCTGCTTTTAAACATCCTCAGGTGGACATTTACTTTACAGATGATTCAAGAAACCGTCTGTCGTCGGTTTCTTGTTATAAAGTAACAAGGTCATATACAAGTGCACAAAAGGTAAAGATTTATCACTTTATATTAGAGAAAGTGATGTGCTACCTTTCAGAAAGTCTGCAGTCTCCTAGATATTGCTCTTGTTGAAATGTAGTTCCCTTCTTTATTATATTTTGTGTGTCCTGTCTATAACTTTGTGTTTTTATGCTGCTGACTGTCTTGGCCAGGTCAATGTTTGTCTTGGTTAAATGAAGTTTAAATTAAAAAAACAAAACGTTGATTGTCCAGTGTAGCCTTTGCTCTCTCTGCTTAAATTTAGGGCTATTTTTTTGGGGGGCAGCCAAAATTCTAACTGTTTTGGTGATTTCATGTAAGACATGTAAGACAGAATATCAAAATTTTAGTGTTCAACTTTTCAGAAATAATAAATAACTTTAGTTTGGTTGTTGCATATCTATTAATTAATATTCAATTATTTAGAGAAATACTTAAGAGCCTCTGAGCTAAATGTCTCTGGAGCGTTAATAACAACATTACATTTTAATTTCCTTGATTCTGTTGTTGCATTTGAACTTGATTGGAACATGATTTTTTCCCCTGCTTTCCTTTTTTGGCTCGTTATTATTTTGTACGCATGCATATCAAAACTTTTACCCATCGTGTTATTTTCTCCCTTTTGGTATGTTACGACCACTGAAGCACTGTGATGCACCAGTTTGCATTTACGACTCTCATAACGACTCTCAGAGAGACACTGTGTAATATTTGAGTGGACACTATAACACATAAAAGACACTGATTTGGCCTCTGAGAGTCACTTATCAGCACTTCGGTCCACGAGTGCAGATAAATACAGTGGATGTAAATCTAACACTTTGCGCCCCGGGAGACAAACTGCCACTGTTGAGTCACTGCTGATGAATCTTATCAGAGGCTTGTTGAAGCAACAGGCTTCCTTCTCCGTTTCAACCAACAAAACCTGCTACTGTCCCCGGGGCCCGCTGCTTTCTGCCCTGCAGAGAATAGCGTCACAATTGGCCTTTGTGTTCATTATGTTAGAGGCATCTTCCCATTGCGCTGTGGGGTCCATTCCAATGCTGAATTAGGCCCATGGGGATTTTAGCCAAGTCACAAAGGTCGGTGACCCTTCTTGTCATACCCCCAACACACACACACACATATACAGAGAGCCCTGTTCTTATTCTGTGTGAGCTATAAATTATGGCAGCACTCAGTGCTTCAATGTTAGGAATTGAAGGAGGCTGGACCGTGTGAATCCTGTGGTGTGGCATATAAACATATGTGTGTGTGTGTGTGTTTCCACAGGGGTGGCCGGGCAGAGTAGCCTACCACTGCATGTTCTCACCATTCAATTCTGTTGTCCACCCTGAAAGAATCCATAAAAAGACCTCATCGTCTCACGGCACGGGACGTCATAAATGAATCAGCCCATTGTGGAGGGAAACGGCCTCCATTAATAAATCCCTGATGGTGGATCTATATTTTCCCCGCTAATCCCCAAAGATGCAGAGTGTCCGCTCACACGGGGGGGTCGCCCTCGCACAACAGGAAAAACACACACGAGGGCTGGACTGTCATCACACCACTGCTTTTAATTTGTCCTCACATCTGAATCACTGTTCGGTAATCACTGTGGACCATCAAAACCAAGCAGGGGCTTCACTGCACACAAAAAAATGTCCCAACTGTTTGTCCTGTAATAGCTTTCAAACAAATCCCATCTTCCTACAGAAACAGTTATAAACTCTTGGTTGTGTCCTTCTCTATCTCAGACCTCGCATCTTACCTCACATCCTAACTAGAACTCCATTCTTCAGTCGGTATACTTCCTGTCGTGCCTGTATCCATGACAACAGCTGTCTCACTTTACTTGTTGCATGCTAGCTAGATTGCTGTAATGGACAAGAAAGGAAAAGCACGTTTTCAGTTTTAGCTTTGATGAGTTGAAGGCATTGATTGTGTCGGTGGAAGACAGGGTGATAGACAATGTAAAGCTAACAGGCTAACACTGAAAGAGAACATCATGACCAGCAGGTCGGCTCTGTGTTCTCCAACAATCTAACAACAGTGTTAGCTTCATCAACAGGCTAACAGAAGTGTTAGATTTTCCAACCAGTTTACGCCGGTGTTAGCTTCTTCAATGGTATACATTGATGTTACTTTCTCCAACAGGCTAACAACATTGTTTGTTTCTCCAACTGGCTAGCATCAGTGTTAGCTTTTCTAATAAGGTAACAACAGTGTTAGCTTATCCAACAAGCTAACATTGGTTTAATCCTCTCCAACAGGCTAACGTTGGTGTTAGCGTCCCCAACAAGTAAACACTAGTGTTAGCTTCTCCAACAGGTAAACATTAGTGTTAACATCTCCAACAGTCAACACGTTTGTTAGCTTCTCTAACAGACTTTTTTCGGTGTTAGTTTTCTAAAAGGCTGAGATCGGCTTCAGCTATCTTCCGACTCTTGCCATACTGAACTATCGTGCTGCAACTTTTGGCAGTTATTTGAATGTAAGACGGCAATCCCAGTTTAGGATGTATGATATCAGAAATACTTTAGTTAGCTAAGTTCCTACATGCTGTTAGGAAACATGTTTATGCCTACAAAACCAATCCTAGATTCTAAACTGAGATAAAATGGCAGAGGATTTTTATCTTCAGAAGTTTATGTAGTGAGGCCCCTGAACAAGCCTACTAAAGTGGACCCCCGTCATACAGTAGCCTATATATCCTTGAATCTGACGGAACCTAAAAGGATCGTAGGCCTGCACAGTATCTGCAAATTACATCAGGCTACATTTTATTGACAAACCAGATGATATTTCAATCTGATGAGGATCCTCCTCAAGTTGAAGTCATGTCTGCTTGTCGGCGAAATGTCCTCCTGAGCTTCAGAACCAGACAGTCGGTGTTCACAGTCTTTCATATCAAACGTGGAAATCTGAATTTATCAGTGACGCCAAAACAATGAGCGTGGACGTCTTACATCAAATCCCACAGACATTAGATATCACCAGGAGTTCAGTCTGCAGTGTGAGCACTATCATAAAGACACAGTCTAAGAGGAATTTAATTTAAGGCCTCTTTAAGATGACGGGTAAAGTGTGACCGAAACAGTGGGTGAAGAAATGAAAGGGTTGTGTGTGTGTGTGTGTGTGTGTGTGTGTGTGTGTGTAACGAGAGGGGTGGGAACTTCCCTCCGCAAAAAGGAGTTAGGCAAAGTTGCCATGGAAAAAGTGATCGTCGCACAAACTGTTTCTTAATCGAGTGGAGGTCTTAGGGAGAGGGAGGGACTCAGAGCTTTTAGCACAAGAAGCGGCTCTGGGTTTGCATGGACTTAGTGGGATTATATGAGCATTCATGGCAACCAGTGAGGCCAGCAGGTGAGGTCTGGGCTCAGCTGCCTTAGCCTTTAGGTAAACACAGAGAGGGGTTGCCAGATCCTGGCTGCGTTGCCAGGCTGAAATTGTATCTGTCCACACAACTTACGTCAGTCAGGCTGATCTGCCTCCTCCTACAGGGTGGCGCTGACAGGGGGCTGCACTTGTTGCCGGATGGGGGACGCTGAGGACCCGCTTTCATCATCTAAGTGCCACAGTGAGGCCGGACCAAAAACGGTCTGGTGACATTACTTGACTGGCCATCAATAGTATCTTAGCAGGCGCTAAAACCATAAGCAAACACGGCGAGCCCGAATGTTTGAGGCGACGCTCTGTAGCGTTAGCAGCATCGTGTGTGTAAAGCAGAGCAGAAATGCCAACACGCCTGGTAAAGTGATCAAGTTTGTGAGTTTTTGTCTCTTTTCAGGAAGTCCTGATCTGATTTTCACCGAGCTTATACTTTTAATTAGATTTGCATTTTATAACAAGCCTGTTTTACATGTGTTTTCGGAGTTAAACAGTAAAACAGGCTTACTGTCATGAATGGTTCAGTGTTCTCCAAAATACCTCGATTTCAACCCGCCTGACATCACATCAGATTAAGACAAGGGAATTGCCACGTTACATCGGCAGCGTTGTCAGGAATTCAGGCAAATTCACTTCACAGACAAAAACTTTCACATGACCTTTGCAAAAATAAGAGTTGAAAATAGGAGAAAAGAGGATTGAAGCAGATGTTGAGCTGAGTGAAAAACAGCTCTGTGAGAGAAACGTCCTGATTTACTGATGAACGTATGTAACACACATCGGGAGGTGAAATAGCCGCATGAATTTGAAACTTGAGCCTCGTATCCATCAGTGTGTGTAACTTCTTTGTCAGTTTCTCTGGCGCTGTTCACACAGCTGTATTCAAACAAACGCGAGATGTAAAGCTTTTGTGGGGTCGGTTGTCCGTCCGTAAATGTTGCATAAAAAACCGAAACCTTTAAAATGAGATCGATCCCGGATCATGTCATCGTCTGCTCCTCCTCCGCTGCAGCCTCTCTGTTTGTTCACCTGCAGGTCAGCCGTGTCCAGCCTGAAAGGCCACCGCTGCGCCCCGCTGACCCGCTGACCTCCTGCAGCCTCCACACGCCTCCTCTCTGGACCAGCAAATATTGAACCAGTCAGTCAGGGCTTCTCTGCTGCCCACTGAGTGTTTGACTGTTGCTAGAGAACAGCTTTACCACCGTATGACAACAGCAACAGCAGGCCGGGACATGCCTGTGTATGTGTGTGTGTGTGTGTGTGTGCGTGCGTGCGTGCGTGCGTGCGTGCGTGTGTGTGTGTGTGTGTGTGTTTGGGAGTTTAACCGGGAGCTGCAACATCTAGAATTAACAATAAACCTGGATTAAATTGTGTTTGATCTCTTGTTCTGTTACGTAAAACTATGTACCAAATCAAACAAGGCTCACCCCAAACCTTTCTCGAAGTCTTTGTTTAGCCGCTTTGGTCCAAACTTTAAAGTTCAGGCCACGGTTTTCGACTTAAATGCACAGTATGTAATTTCTGCCACTAGAAGTCTCTCGAACAAAACAAAACACAACATGCAAACGGTGTGGCATCATGGGAGTTGTTGTCCTTCATTCATCGTAAAAGAAACGCAACTGCAGATGAAAATCGTCATGACTCAGGCAGAAATTTTTCACGGCTGAGGCAATGTTCCATTCACGTTCTGTTTAGACGCGCTTGCTGACTTCCCTCCTCACTCGCGGACTCTCTCCCGGATGTTGTAGCGACAGGTGACCAAATGAAAGACACCGTTACCTCAAGCAAACTTGTGGATTTCTCAAAATGTCTTTCTTGAACATTGCTGGAAGCATTTGGGATACACAGCTCAACAACATTTAGGAGTCGTTTTTAGACATTTCAAATGTAGAAATGTCACATAATATATCTTTAACGTCTAGTTTTATGATTGGGATGAAAAATGTCAAATTGATCAAATTAAATTCTTCATTCATTGTTTTATTGTTTTAGAACAGAACTATGTTTAACGCTTATTTTAGGAGACTTCTGGTTCCATAGGATGGAGTAGACGCGACTAAAGAAAGCTCAGTTATTTGTATTTGACCAGACCAAACTGTTTATATAAAGAAGAAACCAGAATGAATGGTTATAATTGGCATGATTAAAATGTACAAACCGTGGAAAGACGACTAAAACAACATTTCCTAAAACGCTGCCTTTGTCTGGACAACACAGGGCCATCTCCCTCAATGCACTCAGAGCCACGCTGCATTGGTTTTGCGAGGCTGATCTGAATGACATTAAATTTGAAAAAGCCAGCCTGCGCCAGGAAATCATGAAAGATAGCTCATCGGTCTTGGAAATCGTTATTCTAGATTTATCCTTTATAGTGCAACCCACTTCAAGTGTGTAAACAGCGTGCACACTGTGAACGATTAATTATGAGCTCTGTCCCGAAAACGTGCTACACACACATTTAAGCAGGTTCTTTGTGTGCTCATGCTTGAAAGAGAAAGAAAATTAAGTATAGTTTAAAAGTCAACATGGGTACTAAATTTGCCCCACAATGCAATGCACCAAGGATAAAGAGGCTGCAAAAACTTGAAATGAATACAGTGAATGGTGGTAAAAATTAGCATTGATTGGCACCCGTCAGCGCTCATATCACATAGTTTCCCTGTCAGTACAGAACAATGAAGTGTATTCATTTCTTCAGGAACAATCCCTATGCAAGATGTGGCAATTGTAGCGCGTACTGTACGCTACTGCAGTGTCAGACGGCGCTGGAACCCTATTAATCTCCATTATCAGTTAATGTCTTCACTATCACGTGCAACAATGTTTTGCATGTTTGTGTGTTAATGAGATTGTCCCTTTAGGTTAGGAAACTGTTTCTCAGGACTCTTCCCTGCCCGGCCGAATGTGTGTGTTCATCCTATTCATTGTATGTGTGTGTGTGTGTGTGTGTGAGATCCAGGGCACTCAGGAATGTTTGCTCTGCCAACACTCAGCGACTGTAGATGTCGTCGTTCTCTCCAGCCTCGAGTGAAACAGACACTGCAGCCTTTTATCAGCCGGACACGGCCCGAGGAGGAAGGTAAATAATGGCAGGACTTTAATAGGTGGATAATGTTGTTGCGGGGCACAAGGCTGACTGAGTGTCCCTGAGCAAACAGGACCACAGCAGCCTAACACACACAGACACAGACACACAGACACACACAAACACACATAGACCAATAGTTCTTCTGAACAGAAATGTGTACGTTTAGTCTGTTATCTCACACTCACAGACACAAGGAGAGTCCAGCAGCTTTTCGGTGCTCTTTAAGGATTCAAGAATCTCAAACACACTTTCAGCGACCACATACAAACACTCAGGACACTGTGATCCGTTTTTTGGCCTAGTGTAGCTTAAATGAATTGGTTTATTCCTTTGTGTTGATGTTAACACTAATCTCTGCAGAGTTTTCCCAGAAAAATCTAAATAAAAGTTCAAACTAATCTCTCATTGACAAGTATAGAGAAGTTGGAAAAATGTTGGTATGCTTTTCTCTTTGTTAACTGTATCTTATTCATTTTTGATAAACTTCCCTACTCCTGTCTGTTCTTCTAATTCCTCTTGTACTTAGTTTTCTAGTTTTTTTTTTCTTTCAGTGTTTGTTCACTTTTTTTTTTAATTGTTTTTAGATTTACATTAGATTTCACTTTACCAGTCCCCGAAGTGGAAGCTAGTTTGGTGACACATTCTAATGACAAAAAGCGAAAAAAAGATGGACAAGTCGCAGCAAACAACACATGAAAGACGCAACGAGTCCCCGTTGACACACTTACTAACACATGTTGCAAAGGGAAACCAAAAAACAATGTATGTATTCAAATATGATCAATTTAAAAAGGCTGACCGTAAGGGATGCATCTAAATAAAAAGGAAAACTTTAAACTTTAAAAATGTACATTTCCTCCTCCCTATATTCCTTTATGGACTGCATCAGATGTTCACCTGTAGGTGCTCTCTCCCAAGACACTACACATTCCTGCTCACAAAACACACACACACACACACACACACACACACACACACACACACACACACACACACACACACACACATCATCATCATCATCCTCTGATATCACATTCATAAATACGGAGCAGGTTTATCTTCACACACACACACACACAAACGTTTACATTTAAACACCCGCGGCACACACACGTTCCCCGAAGTCTCCAGAGGCCAATTAAGATAGTCTACCTGCCTTGGGGCCTGTGCGCCCCCCCCCCCCCAACCATCAGCCCCGAGTCGAGTCACCACCATCACCACCGACCACCTCCTCCTGCCCCTGCAGACCCTTTGACCCCTGACACACGACCTCTGTGCTGAATGAGTACACACAGGGGTGTCAGAGCGAGACCGCCAGCCATTCCTGCTCGACCACGACACACACACACAACACACACACACACACTAACATTTACACATCTACGTACCCTCTGGCTGCGCAAACTGAACAGTAAGAAAGATATGGACCACTGGTCATATACAAGGCGTCTCACTACACACACACACACACACACACACAGATACACACACACACACATAGCCGGGAGGTGAGGGGTTAGTTGTGGGTCGCAGGTTAATACAGTCCAAATGGAGAGGACAGC
Organism: Diplodus sargus; assembly: GCA_903131615.1. NCBI lineage: Eukaryota > Metazoa > Chordata > Actinopteri > Spariformes > Sparidae > Diplodus > Diplodus sargus. Next base: position 3,303,127 of record CAEMYA010000103.1, on the reverse strand, counting down.
TGCAGGACGCAGGGGGCTCTGTAGAGGAGCAAGGAGCAGCTCTGTTGGTGTTTTAACACCCGGGTGCATTTCCTCGAAAAAGCGTAACTGTTTTACAACAAGACACGGAGAATGTTATGAATAATTAAACAGTCTCGGGCCTTTTAAAGTGCACGTCAATAATGTAGATCGACTGAAGGAAAAGAGGAGAAAACCTGAGGAGAACTGAAGAAAAGAACATGAACTTTGGTTAAACTTAACTGAAGAAAGCAAATCTGGTAAATGCATTTTACAGTTGAAATACATACATATACAATATTATCTATCATCGAAGGCAACAGTTAAACTGACAACTTTTATGTTTTGAAGTCAGCTGCTATAACTTCGTGACACCATCAGCATTTAGATTAGTTCTCTATAAACTTTGAATAGAATAGAATTAGCCCTCCTTTTATTGTCATTGCAAGCTCAGCTTACATAGAAAAATCACAGATGCATCTCATTTCCCATTTGACTCTTTCATTGTGTTATTTTGTCTGCCACCATTTCCGAAGTGAAGACTGTCCAGTTGTCAGTTCAGACGGATAAAAGCAAGAGGGAGAGAAAAATAACGCTGATCATCTTCTGGAGGGCGCCAGAAGAAAAACCTATGAACCGATGACGTGGCACATATTGTACATACGGATACTGTTTATCCAGTATTACTATTCCCACCAAAGCCACAGTCTGTTCACCCTGCTGCCATCTGGCAAAGGATACAAAAGCATCTGCTGTCTTACCACCAGACTGCAGAGCAGCTTCATTCCCAAAGCTGTGAGACTCCTGAACTCATCCTCACCACTCCACTGCAAAAAAAAAGAAGAAGAACGTAACAGGACACAAGAACATTATTTACTTCACTTAATTTACCTTGTACCTTGTATTCAATACAAGTAAGTGGACAACAATTGACGTTTATTTACTCACTCCAGAACAATAAGTGATGAACAGGAAACCTCCGCCTAAATCCAGGTGGAGGTAAATGTCATTTTGTTTGCAGCTGTCACATCAACGATAACGTTACGCTTAGAAAAATGGATCTTCTGTTACGGAGTTGGTGCCATTTACTGAAGAAACAGTGAGAACTATAATGTATTGTTTATTTTGTTGTTGATTTGATTGCTTTTGTCACAGTTGATCCATTTTTCCACTTCATTTTGAAACTGAACTGCTCGTCTTATAATGCAGCTGTGTCATCCACTGTGTTGCATCTCACCTTTGCACCAAATCCAGCACAATGCCTCCAACTTTTGAAGGGACAATCTGTGAATTGTTGCGACGTGGTGGTCGGCGTATGAGGACATCAAAGGGATCAGCTCAGTGGTGGCAACACTGGGAGGAGGATAAGACCAGAGCCAGCCAACAAAAGTAAGCCCAACCTGAAAGGCAGGCAGGCCCAGTAATACGGGATCATCCCTGGTGTAATTCCTCCCTCCTGGTCCCCAACAAAGAGACCTGGGACAAGAGCTGCACATCTGGGGGAGGGGAGGGTGTTTTCGGGGAAGGTCCGGTGGTCCGACAGTCACTGACCACGTCGCCATGCCAACAAAATACACTGAAGCCACACTGAAACAACTGCACGCAACAGTCCGGAGCCCTCTTGCCCTCTTTCATCACCCCACATATTATTATCAGCTGCCTTGGGCCTCGCTTTGTGCGTGGACGTGTCCAAACATGGCGGGAGATCAGAGGTCAGCTCGGCCGCTGACCTTGGCCCCGAACAGCCCCTTCGGAGGCCTAGTAAGGGGTTGAAGGGAGTTGTTTTTGGATGTGGGTGGTGTCAGGCTCCGTCCCTCTGTGGCAGGTCCGGTTCCTAATCGGCTCAGAGGCCAGTCGGAGGCCGGAGAGCAGTCGGTATTGTCCAGTGGCGTCTGAAAGGCCCCGGCGCTGAAAGGCCGGGGCAGGACAGGGTCAGACTGGCCGCAGCGCTCTGCTGCCTTTCAAATGCCATCGATACCCTCCTTCACCCTGGCCAGCTCCGCATGGTCGGGCAACCAGCCATGGACGACTTCTGACGATAGTCACCAGAGGATGACATGGCTCTGGATGAAATCCTCCAATAATCATTAGGAATGTAAAATATCCAAATATTTGAGTCCAACGTGATTTTTGAAAAAACTTTGACCATTCACCTTAAAGTTGCTTCCGTCTTTCCCTCCTTTTTCCCTTCTTTAACTTGTGACCAAGAAAATGGTTTATTGCTAAACTGGCCCAGTTGTTTGCAAAATCAATCCCCAAGAAATCATCTTCAAAAACTTTCTTCAGGAAGCTCTGACTGAGGAAAAACAGGAGTAACTTAACCATGTTTAAACTACTAGGTCATGCAATAACTGTACAAATAAACAAAATTGAATGTCAGTAACACCACGGATTTGCAATTGGATTGATGTTTTCATGTTCAATTTAAACGCTTTACAACTTCTGTGCTTCCTTTCATTCATTAACTTTCCTTACTTCCCCTTTTTGCGTCCTGTGAGACAACTGTTCAACTTGAGAGTACGAGGAGTACGGAGGATAGATGTGTTTCAGAGCCATTCTTTCCAGTGTGCTCTGGGCTTTTAATCAAATTGATTAGAAAGCATCTGAGACTGCGCCCCAACGCAGTTATCCCTCTTGGTGTAATGCATCCAGCGACTGAAGAAATTATGTGCAATATCTGCTCTCAAAAAAGGCCTCATCCATATCTGTAAAGAGTCACAAGCTACATGAACTATGCAACATGAGTACGTTTTAAAGTTAAAAGAAACCAAAAATTGGACCAAGTGAAGCATGGATGTCCTCCTACATGTCCAAAAATCTGTGGGTGGAGATAAAAGAAGATTTCAGGTGTGTTGAGTCCAATGTACTCCCTCCACGTGCACACACACACACACACACACACACACACACACACACACACACGCACACACACACACACACACACACGCACACACACACACGCACTCCATACAGCCTCCACTTGTTGACTCAGGACTCAATTAGCAGCCAATAAAAAGATGTTGCCAGACTCCTGATTCACTTCCAGTCTCACAGCTGCTCGTGTCTTCAGGCCGCCCGTGGAGGCTGACTCACACACACGTTAATTCTATTACAACCGCCTGCCAGACTAATTTCATCAAGCACCTCTCGCTAACTTACACGCTCTAATCACATTTAATACTGATCAATGAGGTGTGCAGGGAGATGAAGTGGTGTGGGAGCACGCAGGGAGGTAACTCAAGCCTCCCTTCAAGACACATTCCTGAGGGCCAGAAAGAGAATAAAGATCCTCATTTTACTGAGTGTGAAATTCTCTGTTGACATGCTCGGGGTATTTACATTTTGTGATGAATGCTTTGGACTCCACGGGACATAAAGACAGCTAATAGGGAGGTCTGTTCACAAGGAAATATGAGCTTGATGGATGATGTGTTTTTGATAAATTGAAACAAAAGCTTGTTATACAGTCTCATCTCAAAATGTTTTCAGGGATGAAGATCGATGACACCATCGATTTCAGGCTATATCAGTATATGTTAAATGACTTTCACAAAATTTGAGTCATGAACACCATAAAAAAGGCAGTTTGACAAAATAATCTTAACTCCAGCTCTTCGTACTGGCTCTTTCCAGCGCTCTCAACCATCGAACCACTCCACTGAAAGGCCACCCTCTATATAAAACCACTTTCTATCATCATGTTTGGTCATGTGCTGAGGACTGTGAGATGAAAACGCTGTAAAGCTACTAACTTTTGACCTGTGACATCTGGAAACACAGCGACGTTGTAGGAACGAAACAAGCCAACGTAGATGGACCATCGTTGTTACGCGTGTCTAAAGTGAGTGCCTTTGAAATGGTGCTAATAGCCTCAAAATGCGCTGGAACATCAGCAGCAATGGTCACTAAGGTCAAACCAAGAACCAAGACATCAGTCTGTTAACTGTAGTGCATGTTTGTCCGGTTTTTCCTCCAAGACAGTAGCCCTGTTTCCATTTTATCATTTTATTGTCAAGCGACTTTGAAGCACACTTTAATTTGGCATAATGCAAATGCAAATCAGCAATTTTAAGGTAACTGGTGTGGAACAAATAAACTGGAGTATAATTTCATCAGAAGCTGATATAGGCTACATGTATGTTATGCATGGCTGCAGAAGAGTGGGCAGTAACTAGAAACAAAACGAGTTGTTTGCCTACCATCAATTTAGAGAGGAAACAGACGGGCTGTTTTCAAGAACAATGGTGACAGTTACAGCACACATTGCAGAAGAGCCAAAGATCAAGCGAGTTTAGTGCCGACATGTATGTTAATCATCCATTACTTTAATTGTTTCCTGAAAGATATACATGTTGTCTAATGTGATGACTAACTAACTAAACCTCAGCAGAAGAGTCCTCCCATGGACCCCCTAGTGACATCTCCCATTATATGCATTCAGTTCTCTTCTGAAAAGGTAAAAACCTTATCATCAAGTGTCCAAACTTTACGAAATTGAGAGACTGATGTGGTTAACCTGGGGGCTTGTTTTCAAACTTGTATGGTTCGTCTGACATCATTTATTTATTGCCCTGTTGGACCTCTCCTCAAAAATGTTGATATAAGCAATTAAATTGTAGACGACTGTGTTATTTTTACCAATAGAAACGGTGGCAACCACAGAAAATGAGAGCCAAGTGGTATGAAACTGGGATTCCCCTTTAATAAGAAGCCTCAGTTTCACCCTCCCTCTCGACTTCTGTATCAGCTCGTCACAGGTTGTCAAGTCTTTGATACCAGACAGGCAACACTGTTGCGAGTCTAAGGAAAGTCCAACCGCACCTAAGTGGGTATGTTTTAATGAAGTGGACTACAAGTCCTCTTCAAACACACACTCACAGGACGTGCGACATCCCAGACTCCTCAGCTCTCGTCGCCTCACAGGCTAATGGGACCTGCCAATGGAGTCGTCCTTTTTCCTCTCACGGCCAAGAGAAAAGCGAGCAATTAATTCCAATGGGAGCCTACAGCGATGCTGGGACCTGGGCCTCAGGAGGCCACGTCTGTCCGGATGTTTAATCATCATGTGACCTAGTTGCTGGTTCTGATAAATGGGCCAGGGGAAGGAAAGTGTTGGCCGGTCATTAATCTACAGTCAGATGGGGACAAGCACACACGGTCGCCGCCAAGTTAATTGGCCACTTATTTTAGCACGAGCGGGAGGCTAAGGCTAGATGGAGATGGATGTTCCTCCGCTGATCCATAATTCGGCCCTCCGGGGTACTAATACAAGCAAAACAAACAGAATGGGAGGAGGAGGTGGAGTGGATGAGAGGAGCAGAGGGAGGAAGGGGCGGTCTCTGAGGAGATCTGAGGGCTTTCCACACTTCCACGGTTCATGAAAATACAGTCAAGGGCAGCATAGACGAGGCCGCTTTGACTTGAACTCCAGAAGAGAAATTTGGCTCCCTGGTTAAATTTGACCATATCGACCTGTCTTTGGCTCTGTCGAACATTTATTTTTTCAACAACCACTTATTGAATGATATGAAACAAATCTTACGAAGCATGAAAAAAGCATGATAGAGTTTATACCACACACTATGTTACGAAGTAAAAAAGCTGGAATACAAGAATGTGCTTAGGTTTGTTATCTGTCTTATCTCTTTCACTCCTGTGTGTCCTCCATACCGGGCTGTCGAGTCAGGTTGTAGCGAGGGTCAGCAGTCGTCCAGGTGGCTGCCCGCCTGATGGATGATGGGAACAGGAGGGGCTGACCTAGTCCTGATAAGGACCCTATCTTGACAGGGGCTTCCTCTCCAGGCTTGAGCTCGGTTATACAGTGTCGACGGAGAGAGATGGATGTGCGGTTGGGTGGATGGATGGATGGATGGATGGATGGATGGACGAGGGGAAGACAGACATGGGGGAGTCTTATGGAACAAGGCGCAACCTGTCCTTGAGCGTTATCAGTTCACCTCCTGACCTCTTGCACTTTTTTTTTACTTTTCTCTCTATTCAGCCTGAAACCAGAGGTGCGTGAGGAGGGCATAGCAGGCTGGTTGTATATTTTATACCGTAATTTAAGGATTTTAATTTGAGTCAGTACACCAACTGCTCCAGACTGAAATATCTCAACAACTGTTGGATGGATTGCAATATGTTATTTTTTCCTTTCGATTGTGACATTCATGGTTCCCAGGGGATTAATCCTAAAGAAACTGGAGATCCACTTACTTTTTATCTTGTAGCAGGTCGTCGGTTTGAGTGAAATGTCTTGACAACTGTTGGTCAGTCACATGAATGCCTACCTCAGGATGAATTTCATTCACTTTGTTGATCCCTTGACTTTCTGTGTAGTGCCACCAACAGGAATAATCTGTAAAATGTCCAAAATTGTGTTCTTTTAACCAAATACCTTTAAAAAACAAGCCCTGTTGTTTCTTCACTCTGTTTAGTGCTAATGTATAATATATAACTTGAGTACAGTACTTCTACTAAGACTAGCTTTTAATTTCGCATACAAATTCCCCTGAGGTCCCAAAAACATTTTCCCCATAGCACAATTATAAACAGATGTCAGTAAAGCTGTTGACAGGACAATTTGAACTGCAGATAAGGTCAGTTATTTCTTTTGCTATCAGGAATTTCAGATCCATGGAGATTTAACATTTATAAACTTCAATCTAGAAACATTTTTGGCATAAGGTATGGGCTGCGCAAGCAGTTGGTGCTAATTAGGAAAGATTACCATGCTAACACACTGAGCTAAGGTGATGAAAGTGGTATACATTATCTCCTAAAATGAAGCAACAGTTTGCATTGTTACGTCACGTTAGCATGCCAATGTTAGCATTTGTCATTTATTTGATTTTAAGGTGTCATTTTAAGGGCTGAAACTTCTCACAACACATTTGTTGGAATAAATGTTGCCAATGAATTTTCGGCTTAACCACGGCTGTGTTGAAACACAGCTGTGTATTTTTCATGTAGCAACTTTACGATTATGATCCACTTTCAATGTTATCTTGCTCTGGTTTGGTGTAGGCGCATAAATTACTCGGTCAGGGTTCAGAAAAAAGACAATGTTTTGACCTGAAATATCTGTTTTGGTTGCTGTAAACATGGCAGAAGATGTCTTGAGCTCTTGTTAAAAATCCTGTTTTTTTGTCACCAGAAATGGCTGGAATTGTCCCGAGGAGTCATTTTAAATATCCAGTGGTGTTTCACTTGACAAAAATTGAAACGCTGTCTCAACCTGCAGCCACTGACCTGGTCACCGCTAACACCCCTGTAACACTCTTGAGGGTGAAATGTGTTGGGCTAACAATAAAGTTGTTCTGTAACAAGTGTTAGTGGAGTTTTCCTCCTCTCCATGCACCTTAGAAGTAGCTGACATTGTTCGAGGGACCCCTTCACTGATATTTTTCAACAGAAAAACACTGTCGCAATGTTTCTTCACAGATTTAAATCTTACCAAATCATACTAATAAAGCAAAAAGTTGGTTTTCATTTTAGGTTATGCATTAAATACCCACATAGCATGCAGTGTTGTCCTTAAAAAAAAAAAAAACTCACGCACACAAACACAGCTCACTGACAGCACGGTGTGAGCTGGTGTCAACAGGTACAGGTACATCACATCAGATCAGAGACCTTGACCATACATGCTGCTGCTGAAGCTCCTCAGGGAGATCTGTGTTATTGGATGAATGAGGAGCTTTTTTTTTACATGTTAATGTTTGCACCACCCAGGTTGCGCGTATGTGTGATATCGTTGCATAATCCAGGAATCACCATCTGGATTTTCTTAGCGTTAGTTCCGCTTGGGTTGCGCTGCTCCCCGCCATCACGCCTTTGCGAATATGAGGAATGGGACTGGACGCCAGGAGTCTGATCAATATGATAAATTGGGGTGTCACTGCACCGTGCAACCTAATTCCAGCTAATTGGGACTTTTCACACATATCTCCAGAGCAGAATGCCTTCCCTAATGAGCGCGGCTGCTTTCACTCTCTGATCTGTGGCCAGCAGCAGGAGCCTGGCCCGGCTGACCTGCTCGGTCCCCGGTGGTCAGCGCTGAGCCGGACACAGCTCCTGGTTCAGCTTCAGTGAATAGCTGCTCATCCCCTGTTCTCTGCAGGAGACCTCGCTCTTCTGAGGTCTAGGCATGACCCCACAGGAGGGGAGCGGGCCAGGGTCAGGACCCAGAGTCAACAACCCTGGACTGGCCTACACACTAGCGCGCTGCCCTCCGACTGCCAGCCTCCACTGCTCTGACCCGGCTCAGGCATGGCTGGGCCCCCTGTGGTGAGTCAAGGGGTCAGTCTCCTGGAGGGCCATTGTAGCGATTGCTGGACGATGATAAAGAGCAGCTTGTGGTCAAGCCAAGGGAGACAGAGGAGCTGTGAAAGCGAGGGGATAGCAGCACCCCTGCCTCTGCAGTCTAATTTGGCAGGATGCTGGTGCGTCAGCAACAGACGCAGGACCAACAATGGCTCAGCACTGGTAAACAATAATGTTTGTGCAAGGTCTCTTTCTTGGGGCCAATCTAGTGCTCACAAAGCCCATCTGGCATCAATAAGATGTCCTGAGATGCTATTCAGCACATCAGTCTTCATTTTGCCCAGCTTTTCAGCAAAGGTCCTCTCTGGATTTTCAATACCCTGTGTTGGCCAACACTTATATAGTGACAGATGCTATACATCTAAAGTTTCTGAGGTGAAGTGAGCATATGTGAAATCTATCTGTTATTAGATTTAAAATTTCAGCTGTCCTGCGTGGAAGGGTGAAACAACTTATAAGAAGTGTTTTGAATCCAGCCAAACAAGTTTCTTGATTTAGAATTTGACATTTATTGGCTTTAAGTCAGAAAAAAAAAGAGTGCGAAGAACAAGACATAATCGGAATGAAGATAAATGTATTATACAATATTTACAGCAATGGTGGAATTTAAGAAAGCCTATCATCTGTGTTGTGCTTTAAATGAGTGTGTGTCTCTAAGACAACCCACACGTTTATTTTTTGAACTGTAGAATAAGACTCGGCTGATATTGTTGTAATTGCATTTTTTCTATGCTCTCAAATATAAATTTTGGCACCGGTTTCAAAATTCCAATGTTGGTGAAGCCCGTTTACTTCCAAAATAATACAGTCCTCTCTACAGTCCTGTCATTCTATGTTTGGTAGTGATCACACAAAACCGTTAACGGCTCAAATGGCTACCTTGAACAGCACAATGACTTTATTTCAACCTCTTTTTCACAAATTTCCCCCGATAGGCTGAGAAAGTCCCAAATGTAAAAGCCTCCTCATTCAAACTTGATTCAGGCCCATATGACTCATGTCTTTATACAGAGGAGTGTGGGAGGAAGTTTGGAACAAGATGGCCAGTGAGTATTTTGTTCCCAGTCCTGGGGCTGGGCTGGCTGGGCCGGGGTGAATAGTCAGGAGGCTAATGAATAAGAGCGAGAGACAGAGAGAGAGCGTGAGAGAGGAGGAAGTGAGCACAGCAAGTGGCAGATAGAAGCCAGGACTCTCTCTCTCTGTCCCTCTCCCTCTCCCTCTCTATGCCTCCTCTCTATGTCTCTCTCTGTGTCTCTATCCCAGACTGGGACAGGAAGTAGGATTGTTTGTGACCAGCACGTGTGATCCACGGCCCAGCATGCTCTGCTCTCCTGAGGGAGGTCAGGCAGGAAGTGGCCAGGCGTGGGCTGTGACCTCTGGGTAATGAGCGAGGATCCTCAGGGGGGAACTGCTGCCTGCCGCCACATTCTCTGTACACACACACACAAACACACATGCATGCACGCACGCATGCAAACACACACACACACACACACACACACACACACACACACACACACACACACGTACGTAAATATTGCCAACAGTGGACAACAATTCTACACTAACGAAGAGGGGACCTCTGTTTCTAGTCAGATTTCAGAGAGTATCATGATTCAGTGTCTTGTTGTTCTTGTGTTTCCTGTTTTATTTTGATATTATGCTCTCATGTGTCACGTCTTGCTTTTCAGTTCCTCCTGTGTGTTTTTCCCTTCCAGTGATTTTCCGTTCCTTCCCTTACCTGTCCTTTTCCTTTATCACTCCACCTGTTCCTGATCCCCTCGTTAGTGTGTCTGTGTGTATAGTATTTGTTCTCCCTCATGTCTTTGTCAGTTCATTCCGTCTTCATCTGTCTTCCCCTGTGATGCCACCCTGCATTCTTCTCCAGTGTCTCCTCCTGCTTCCCCCCCATTGGTATGTTCTGATTTTGGCTCCTTTAGGGCCTCGTTTTGGTTTATCTGCATTTCCTGGTTTTGGTGTGTATTTCATCTTTGTGTAATTGAAGCTCGCTTTTCGTTCCCCTGCTGCCTCCTGTGTGTTGTCTGTCATCTGGGTCATCACCTTGTTTCCCCCATAATTGTAACAGAGAGCTTTATCAAGACAAACCTGGACTAGAATATAACTAACTAGAAACTAGAATATAATTCAGTTCAGTGCATACCTCTACCAAAGCCCAGCAGTCCCTCTTTTCTACTCCCTCATAGATACCAGCCACCTAAATACACCTGAAGTTCTCATCCATGAAGATCCATGCATCATTCCCCAAGAAATTAATAAAAATGCTGAGAAAATTCCTGCATCTGTCCCTTAATCTGGATCTGCATGTAAATTTAATGGGCTCTATTTGGGGCAGAGACCCATCATCTATTAAAGTGGATGGAAATCCTTTTAGTAGTTTCTGTGTAATCCTGCAGACAAACCAACCAACTAAAAAGCAAACAAACAAACAAATGGCAAAGGATGAAATCATAACCTCCTTGGCGGAGGTCCTTGGTGAGGAAGTTGGCCTGCCAAATGTGTCGCCAGTTCTATGAGATATTTTGTTAGAAGACGTGTGAACCAGTAGTGTTATGCATGCACTGTATATGTTACACAGCTAGCTGCCACTGTTAGCTTAACTTTACACTAGAAAGAAAGATAAGAAAAATAGAGCTTTAGTGCTTTCATCTGTCAGTTAGCTAATTTGTTCTTATGTTAACTTCCTGTGGTGGATTGCATATGGTCTGTTAGCAATGCGCCACAAAAGGCAAATTCTTGTGACAACAACAACGAAAAACCAGAAGGTCACTCTGCCAACTGAGGTACCAGGCACCCAACAAAATCCCCTTTACCTCCACCAGGGAGGTTATGTTTTTGCCCATGTCTACTTGTTTGTTGGTTTGTAGACAGGATCATATAAAAAATACTGAACAGACTTCCACAAAACTCGGATGGAGGATGGGTTTTGGCCCAGAACACACCCCATGAACTTTTGATGTGGATCTGAATAAAGGCACTAATCCAGGAATTGTTTCTGACTTCCTTTAAAATTGCAAGATAGCGCAAAAATCAGGGGGCTGGTTTCTAAGTGAGACTGTTAAGCCTTGGTGAAGGTATGGGCTCCAACCCATCTTTCTCGGATAATATAGGCAGTAACTGGACACAAAGCAGGTGTTACACATACTATAAAGTCCATGAGTGCAGCAGCTTTTCGTGGCGCTTCTTTCTTTGGGAAAATTCACGTAAAATGTCAAAAGTCAGAGTTTATGAGATGCAACTGCAAACAAAGGGACAGCATAAGGAGTGTGTGTCTGTGTGTGTGTGTGCAGTTGAAAATTGGCAAATTGCTCTCCTCACATGCCTATTGCTCTCTCTCTGGCATACTGCTTGGTAGGCCTCGCCATTGTCCGCGCTCTGTGTTCGTCTATATGTCTGCATTTGCATGTCAGCGTGTCTGCCTGTTAACGTGTCTGCTTCACATGTCATTGTGCGTATGTAAAGCATGTGCATGCCAGTGAGTGTCCAGAGTGGGTGTCAGACGGTGGGCTAATAAGGGCTAATTCAGGCGGTCCGTCCTGAAGGAATTGGTGGGGGTGGTGGTGGTGGTGGTGGGGCGAGCTGTCAGCGGGGCAGCCAGCCAGGTTCCCAGGACACCCTCTGCAGACCACTTGAGACCAAGAGAAAGGGAAGAGGGAGAGGGAGGGAAGGAGGGAGGGAGGAGGAGAGAGGGAAGAAGGAAGAGACATTCCCAAAACAAAACACAAAAACCTGAGGCCACAAGTCAGTCAGGGAGGCATTCAGATCCCACGCAGGTAGTCGGGCCAGAGAGAAGCCAAATTGTCCTTTGTGACACAAGAGCCATTGAGCGGGAACAGGATGCTGTCTGCGGGATGTCCCAGACCCCTCGGCGCTGTATTGTAGTTGCGTGCGATTCTGTGTGTGCGTGCGTGCACGTCTGGCCCGTGTTGACTTTCGGGAAAGACTGACGAGGAAGGACTTGGCTCTCTTCTCTGTCAAAATCTGACAGTGAATGAACGCCTCGCGGACAAACTCAATTAGCCAGCATGGAGATTTGAGGGAGGCGTCTCGTGTGACAATAGGACCCCCATTTTGACATATGGCCGTGGTGAATGTTTGGGCAAACATATCTTTTTGTTGGTTCAGAGGCAGTGGCAGGCAGACAGGTTACAGGCGGTCTGAGGCTGAGAGACAGACAGAGTGATGGAGAGAAACCCGTGAGGAGGCAGAGTGGGAAAGGAAGCGATAATAACAGAAAGAGCCAGAGAGACAGATGGATAATGAATACAGCAGCTCCAACTCAGAGTCATGAACTCGGACAAGGTTCTCTGTGCATGATGTCATCGAACTTGAAACATTCACCCCAATGACAATAGTACATTTTCCCACTTACTTCCATTACCAGGTTTTGAGATTTTGGCCACTGAGACCTTTAAAACCCAGCCTGGACAATGGAGGTGAATAAAGTTTAACAATCGACACTAAAACCCATAAAGGATGCAAAAAAGACGGCGATATGGCTTTCCAGAAACGATGTTCTGGTTCGCAGATAATCCACAAACCAGAATTGAATTGAATACCAGTGAGCTTGAGTCTGTGTTGGACGACTTGAGACTGAGAACAGGTTGCACTGTGAAACGTTTCCACTCTTTTCTAGCTTTTGTAGTAAATATTGAACTTCAACATTAGTTCCTAACAATAGTGGCATGGAAAAGATACTTGGAACCAGCACAGTATCCCAGTGAAGTGTTTGCGTGAGGTTTTCTGCGACTTTTAAATGTATTTGGCAAAACAATCGATCCTTAACCAGGGAAATGTTTTCATGACAGCAGAGTCAAGAGGAGAGGAGACAAGTGATTGAGTGATAGAAATACATAAAAATAAGAATAGAAGCTATAAACTATATTAGACACTCTGTATATTTGCACACATTATTCTAATACACACGCGGTGTGTCGAATTCTACAAAAAATCTAGAAATATTGCTCTCTAAATTTGATAACAGAACAAAGATCGTATAGCTCCACAGTATGAAGTGTAACGATACATACAGAACATAATGATCACCTTATGATGATCTATCATTGTGAATTTTTAATAACCAACTAATGTATGAGATGGTTCAAATTAGCTCCATCCCAACATTGAAATGCAGTAATAGCATCCCAACAAGGAAAAATATGTATATATTTATATATTTTGTTGATGATGTTTAAAGGTGCATTGTGTAAGAAAGTTGAAAGTCTTTTCAGTCTCATCAAGTCAAATACTGACGCTTTGGGAGTTGTCGGTTGGGTCGGTCGCCATCCGATAACATCAGTATTAGATGAGTTGGACTCAAAAATCACTTATCTTACAAATCGGATCTTTAAAGGTGACTTTCGAAAAACATGGTCAAACTCAGAAATGTGTATTTCACAGTTTATTAAGTTTATTCATTACACTGGTCCTCAAAACTACATAGTGCACCTTTACGTGCAGATGAAATTACAGTGCCTCCACTCATGAAACATTTTGAATGCAGGCATTTTACTGGAATTAGCAGCTTAGTTCAAACTACCTCATACTGAGAAGCCTGACGATGAGAGAAAATAACTACCTTCAGCACATCAGTGGGCAACACTTGCTTATACACTATTAAAGCTCTATATTGCAAGAGAAGGGTTAGTTTTATATGTGGATCAAATCTTTAACCCTAAGCCAAAGGTCCTGTTAGCATTAAGCTATATATACACATATAGTAGCCTACATGTTCGCACCAGCATCACTTTCTTTATATTGTCCCGTGTTTATATGCACATGTGCATGTGTGGGTGTTCACTGAGTACATGTTCAACCATGTACACATGTTCCCACGCACAGCTCATACATGATATACAGTGTATGTGTGTGTGTGTGGTTACAGCCGGTGAGTTTCCGAGGTCACGTTTAACCCTGCGCTGCAGTCAGCTCTGTTTCTCATCTGTTCGCTGTGACTCCCCTGAAAGCCCTGATGGATAGTGCTGGCAGTTTGCGGTGGCACGGCCTGAGTTATACATAAGACCTTCCTCACATCCCCGGGCCGTACCTTTTTTATAAAGCATATTTCACCCTGCACCACCCTTACATTACAGAAACACAGAGCTTCCTGGTTCATATTTTAAAGTTCAGGTGCTGAAAGCAGCGACATGGTGGGAGACGAGCCAGCACGTCCCGCACAAAAGAATGAATTTATGTCAGCTAAAATCACTACAAGGGGAGGCTGATGAAGGGGGAGGCGGCTGTGTGCTCGTGTGTGTGTTCATCCCCATGACAACAAGGATGAAAACACGCACTTCCTTGCACAGTGAGCCCATATAAGGGGGCCGCTGGGCCGAGGCCTGCCCAACAAAACCTTTAATGTCATAGCTCAGTGACTGCTCTTTGTGAGCAGGGCAGCGCGCTGCCCCCCACACAAAAACTCAAAGGCAAAATGGATTAGAATATGAGAGAAAAGATGACTGAATCAAACCCAGTGGATTGGAGGAGATTAGTTGAAGGGATTATGGGAGAAATGACACACTAATTACTTTCTGTTGGGGCAGGGGATGAGGTTGAGGGAGGTGTGCAGTCGCTGGACTCTTTCTGATACTGTCTTCTCTTTATGTGAATTACATTATACTGTAGCACAGGCTGTACAGAAATACTTCTCAAATTAAAGTTCATCAGATTAGTTTTAAATTGGAATTAGTCAGTTAAACTATTATACAGTGTGGAAGAAACTGTTGTAGTTGGAAATATTTGTGAATCAAACGATTAGTCGATCAATGGCAAACATTTCAGTATTTGCTTCATGGTATTTTTCAAGCAAATGTGCCGAACATAGCCAACTCCAGCTTTTATAAGATTTACATCATTGTGCAAAGAATAACTTGATTGAACTTTGATTTTTTGATTTGTTAGAATAATCTCCATGAAGATGTCACCTTGGGCTTTAGGAAACTAACAGGCATTTTTATTATTACTGGGCGTTGAGAGACCCAGTGATGGAATGTAACTAAGTACATTTTCTACCATTTTC
>CAEMYA010000103.1:3275768-3286470 GCA_903131615.1 Diplodus sargus | reverse complement strand
CTTCCTGGGCTAAAACAAAGCACAGGGCTGAAAAGGCTCTGAGGTAGGTAAATGTATTCAGTGACACCGGCCGGATGATTCCCTTCTGCGCCAGCCCTGTAACATTTGTTTCAGGCCTTGTCTGAGGGCAGGGACAGCGTGTTGGGCCCTTTGTCCCACGTGCCCTCTGCACAGCCCCGCAGTTAATGGAGGCCTTGTCCCAGGCTGCTGGACCAGAAACCTGCAGCCCCACGGGACGGGCGGACACGCCGACACGGGAAGTGGGAGAAACATGGGGAGGCTGAGGAGGGTGAGGGAGCTGCTCGGCTGGTGAGCCCACCTCGGAGGTTTTCACGAGTCCAGCACTGGTCTCCAAAATGCTCCAACAAGAGGAGAAGAAGGCTTTGAGGGAGGCACTGGAGGATGAAACACTCGTGCATGTGAATGTTAAAATGCTGAGTGTCTCATCCTCTCCACTCCACTTCACTCCTCTTTCTGTTTCGTCTTAGTTTCTCTCCTTTCCCCTCCTCTTTACTCCACATCTTTGCTTTCTCTCTTCTTCCCTCCTTTCATTTCCTCCCTTTCTTGTCTTTTCTTGAAATTCCTTTGTTACTTTTCTTTTCCTCTCAGTTCCTTTTCTTTCATTTCTCCCCCTTTCTTTTTGTCTCATTTTCTCTTCTTTTCTTTTCTTTTCCTCTTGGTTTATTTCCTCTCCTCTCCTCTCCTCTCCTCTCCTCTCCTCTCCTCTCTGCTGTCAAACATAACAGCCCCCAGCCTCCCCCCTTCTTCCCGGTCAGTGAGTGACAGGCCGTCCAGCCGAGGGGCCAGGTGCTTGTTGAGTGGGCGAACTTGATCACTTGGGGGTCGGAGGCTGACGTCCCGCTGCTATCTGTCTGAAGAGGGCCCCCACGCATTTAGCAGTGAGGGTCTCCACTCTTTCACTACCGGCCGCTTGAGAGAGCATCTTCAGTCCTGCGTCTCTCTCGCTGGGAGAGGAGTGGGCATTCGGCTGAGAACTAAACCACACTTGACTCCGGTAATCTGCTGAACAGCAGCAGAGCCGGAGCCTCCGCTGATCTAAAGAGGAGTGCAGAACTGTGGTGGTTTTCACTGATGCCATATCTGTTTCCTGGAACATTTCATCACTGTCAGGGGAGAGTAAAGGCAACCAGAGTTGAGCTGGATAATTAATAACTGGTCGACAAAACCTTGCAGAGGCACGTCTTTGAAGGTCTACAACTTCGTCGCTTCATTGCAGTCCAAATAATACTGGAAGAAGTAAAACAATGTGTTCAAAATGTTCGAATTTACAGCAAAATATACTTTATATGATATTAGAAATATATATTTTATAAGATGAATTTATATTGACATGAACAAGCTTTAAATAAATGTAGTAAAGAGCCAAATTTTTTCCTCTGAATTGTAGTCGAGTGGAAGTCACTTTTCTGCATTAAAATGTAAATAGAATCCCCCAACTTTTATTGAACATTTTGTTGTGTACTTACATTATCTCAAATGTTTCTAATGCTGTTTAAAATCACAGAAATCTCTCACTTTAATTAGGCCAACGGGTTGTTTCATTGTGTCACCTGTTGCTGTACCTTCTGAGAAAAGAGAGTAAATAAAACTTTAAAACGTTACCATGAGACACGTCAGATAGCTTTTCATCAGCAACCGTGATTGTTTCACAATGTAGGCAACAGCTCCCATGAGTCAGCGCTGCTTCATGTCACCAAACTACGTGTATTGTTTTCATTGTTTTGGCTGAGAGGTAGAAAAAATATATTGTGCTTATAAAGGGAAGAAAATATTACATTTTACCAGGTAAATCTCTTTTTCGAGAGGGGCCTGGCCAAGAGAGCATAAACATTGTGACAAAAGTAAACACATACACACATTGGCATTCCAGTACTGCACACTACAATGAGTGAATTACAATATTAAGCTGTAGTACAGCACGAGATCGGGAAAGAAGAAAAAAAGAAAAATACACACTTACAATGGATAAAATTGGAACAGTACATACATTTTTAAAGGAGTTTTAAGAACAAACACATTGATCAAGAGTAAAACCGACCAAATTCCCCCATCGTAACTGACTCTGACGATTTCAGGTCCTTCTGTAGATTAGTCCAGGAAAAAAGGTGCAGCATATTCAAAAGCTTTGTTCTAACTCTGGGGACCAACATCAACAGAATGAATACCGAAAGAAAGTACAAGTTCAGTACTTAAGTCAGCGAAAGTTATGTTCCAGCACTCACTGCTTGTGCAGGAAGATGCAATGTAAAGTCCTGTAAATCGAAGTGAAAGGTTAGAGTGGCAGGATTGGACGTGAC
Source organism: Diplodus sargus (assembly GCA_903131615.1). Taxonomy (NCBI): domain Eukaryota; kingdom Metazoa; phylum Chordata; class Actinopteri; order Spariformes; family Sparidae; genus Diplodus; species Diplodus sargus. Next base: position 3,284,152 of record CAEMYA010000103.1, on the reverse strand, counting down.
ATCAACTTGCTTGCTGAGTGCTTCACATCTTGTTACTAAGCATGAAGTTGACAGTTTGCTTCATGACATGACTTATCATAAACCTCTTCTGTTACTTTATGTCATTGATTGAAAATGCACCAACATTCTGTGTTCTGTTCGTGAAAGCCCCCCTTTTATACCTCCCCCTATGTTTTAGTACTTTATCCTGTGACTACTGACCTCTCATCCCTTTGAGAAACTGGTGAAGTTTTGATTATAAACGAGAAATAGATTTCTCGTGTTCGCTACATAAAGACCACGGTAGATTGTTTAAGCTTTGTGGAAACTGCTAGTCATAATTCAAAGTTTTCGTATGAATTCTCTGTTGCATTGTAATGTCCATCTGCCATGACGCCAAGAATCCTTGGATTCCCACCAGAGCATTTGTGCCTTTGTGCGTATGTGTGTGTGTGTGTGTGTGTGTGTGTCTGACTCAAAACTCAAATCCACCCCGCTCTCTCTCAGCGTTCGGCAACAAAATCAGCTCTTGTATTGGGGGCCACCACTACAAACTGTGTATGAGGGGATTAGGGGCTCCTTGACCGCTCCTTCAAACACACACCCAGCATGGCCGCCTCGATTATGACCATTAGATACCCTGAAAATGAGACTGAGATGAAAGGAGGGAACACTGAGGGCTTTTCCCAGGGACGAATTTGACCACACGTCCAGCAAAAATGAATCTATAATCCAAAACCCTACAAAGGCGAGAGGGGAAGCTGTCCTAGAGTGTTGTGCTAGCTTGCTGAGAGAGGCTTTATGTTTCTATTGCCTTCATTGAGCTGGGGAGTGCCATAATAATGATTAGAGACTTTAAAGGCTAGATTAAAGTGAGGACAAGGGCAGCTTAGTGTGTGAAGTAATTTTAGGGCAGTTGAGCAGGTTTCTTAATGGGAAAATTCCTCTGAACAACAGTGAAAAGGACACAGGACCCCATCCAGCTGAGGACGGGCTTGTCCTCAGATCAAGCTGGCACTTTGAGCGCGAAAACGGAGATATAGCCATAAAATTTGCTCACACATGCACACACAAGCCCCACCAGACACCACACACACACACACGTCTATTGTCTGAGAGCAGCACATTCGCGGGCTGTGTGCTTAGTGTAGCTGCAGGCGGTGCAAGGTGATCTCGTATTATCCGGGCTGCCTTTACTCGGCAGGTGAAAGTGCTGTGGGGCAGAGGGGCTTAATGTAGCTGCTGTCTGTTTAGCGGCTGAGGTGGTGCAGGACACAGGGAGCAGCTGAGAGGCTGAGAGGCCCGCAGCATCATAAGTGACCTGCCTAGGCAGAGGCTACGCTTGCAGGCCAAGGTGTGTCAGCACCGCTGCTCCCTGAAGGGTAATGTGGCGGAGTAGCAGGTCTTTACGGGGAAAACTGTTGTCATTGAAAGTTTTGTTTCAGCCCACTGCTTCTATGTTTGTACAGTACGTCAAGTCTAAATTAATTTTAAGCACAAAGGGTTTTTGTGTCTTTGTGTTTGTTTAAAGGGTGAGTGTGCAGTATTTGAGAAGAGATATTTGCAGAAAGGGAACACAGTCATTATGATTATGACTAATATAGATTGTGTTCTCATTGTTATAGTTTATTCACCTTACGCCTGGTCCGCATATTCCGAGCGAGCGGCGTGTCCGCGTTGCAGAACATCTCCCTTTTCATTTCGGCTCATATGTATACAGGACAAAGCCTATTTTTTCCTGTCACAAACGCGGTTCTCAGCAGACTTGTGCCTGAAATGATCTTGTGACAGTCAGCGTCATACTGGCGTTTTACTACAAATTCAGTGTCTAAGTAATATGTCACAGACATGAAATTAATATATACAACAGGTAACAGGGAGTATTTTTTTTTTCAGGGTGCTCTCTTATTCGTTCCCACAGTTGTTGCATGGCCATGTTTCTACAGTAGCCCAGAAAGGACAAACACTAAGACTAGCTGTAGAGGGGGTCTTTCGCATTTTTCAGTTTTGCTTTTTTTTGTCAGTTTTTTTGTTGTTGTTGTTGTTGCAATTTTGAGGCAAAGTGGCCATGAAACTGCGACTGATGGCTGCTGATACAAGACTGGGAAGATCAGATCAACGGTTTTATATGAGAACATGGTCTGGACTGAACTGCATTTAAACAGCCCATAACAATTTGCCTCTCATCACCCATTTGTACATATACACATACTGACTTTATTAATATGAAAATGGAGTTCTGTGTCTCGTTCAATGTCTGTGGACATGTGGAGCCAGAGACTGAACCACCAGCCCGACCCGCTGGACCAGCTACGGCCACAGAGAGAGTTCAGCTAAGACGCAAAACTATCAAATTTTGTCTGGATTTTCATTTTCAACCCTCATGTATGTTCACAAGCTTCGAGCAGTGTCTGAAAAGTATTAGATTGTGAATAAAAGCAAGGTTTCTTGGAGTCACGTCATCGATCTGCTGCTCTTCAGTGAGGACGCTTCGTCGCCTCTTGCCTCCTTTTTTCTTCACCTGATAGTTCCATCAACATCAGAACCGAACCGTAAAATAACTTTTACTCGAACTGACATTCAACTGGAATGAAAAGCACATTTCGCAATGACATGAAAAAAAAAATCCTGATGTAAACCATAAAACTATAACAACCATGTACACTCAACACAAATCAAATCCACATTTTACTTGTATATTTTACTGCCAAGTCTCTCTCACCCCACCCGCAGCCCAGGATTCCCCTTGAATATCCCCTAAGTCCCAACTGGAGCTGATAACAAAGCCGTATGGGATGCCAACAAAGCCCCAAGAGATCCTGAAATATCCCACCACCGGCTCCCTCTCCCCCTTCGGGCAGAATAACTCCCTTTCCTGCCAGAATTCCTTGTCTGTTCATCTGAGGCCAGACAATATGTGTTGCAGAGAATGTGAGACTCTGAGCTGAAAGGCCCTCGGGGACATGTGCTCATCACATAGGGTCGGGGATAAAGGGAGACCTGCCGGGAGAAGGGAAGGTAACTCAACTCGGCATGGAAAGGAGAGAAGGGACAAGCCATGCTGGGTCTTATAGTGCTGGGGAAAATAAGACCTGGGTTCAGTTACCTCTGCACGTGGCTCCCACACCTCCAGGCTCAGGTGTGTTTTTCTGCCTGTTTACTGTGTGCGTCACCAAGATCTGGGGTCAATTTGCAGCCACTTTGGACAATTCGGTAATTGGGTTTTGGTCAAGGTAAAACAAAAATGAAAGGTTTTGCCAAGGAAAACAATCTGCATTACAATGTTTTAAATCTCTCCTTGTCTTTAGCAGTTCAGTTACTCATCACTATGTGTCACTTAATCACCAGAGCAATGTAAGAGAATTTGCATTTTTCTCCAAAGTGAATCTTAATACTTTTGAGAGAGAGTCTAATAAAACTGTGAAATTCTAGTTCTATTGTTATTCTTGACGAAAAGTTAGACATTTTTAAATATATATACACAAACTGGACCAGTTGTTATCTTTCATCCTTTTCCTGATAGCAGCTTCAAAACAGCCACATAAACACTTCCATCTCTCTCTGTTAGCTAAAATGCTTGTGTACCTTCATTAAAGTTCAGTGTGACTGTAGCTCTTCACTGTTGCTTTTTTTTGTGTGTTAAAAGTTTAAATTTTTATCTTGGTCTTGGTCCCTGGATTAGAGAAATACTCCTTTAAACTGCAACAAATAGTTGCTTTACCTTATTTAACAACTTTAATCTAATCAATTAAAAGTGAACATTTTCATTCATTTAAAGAGGAATGCATCATGCCACTGTTGCATGCATGTATTGATGGTATAATATTGGTGTAACTGCCTCTTAAACATAATCAAAATTCCCTAGATTCAACAGGTGGTGATGGTTGTATTACAGCCACAAACTTTGGTCCAGTTGTCACATCACTTAACAGACAGTGAATTTAAAACAACACTAGCTGATATCTGTGGAGAACTTTGAAATGTTAACAGGTTCAACTTAAACGTTGTCTTTGTCTTCACACCCACTGTGTAGTATAGAAGCAATCTCTGATGGAGCTATAGGAAAGAGAAAGGCAGCAAACCAAATTTGGTATCAAACCAAATAAGAACTTCTAATGTAATTAGGATACAAAAAAGCTATAAAGTTACAGAAAACAGATGAAGGTACATTCAGCAGAAATTACTAACTGGATTGCATTTTTTTAATTTAGAATAATATACTAGTTTATCACCATGCACATATGTATATCACTATGGTCTTGAGAAAAACTTGTGAATTCTTACGGAGGACACTCCCATTATTAAGTTTAATATAATAAGTTTGATGCGTTTGATAAGTTTAATATAATCTTACTTTAATATTATGATACTTGGATTATGTTACTGACTACATTTTTAACAGGTAATCAGTAACTGTATCAGAAAACATTTTTTACAGTGACCCTCCCAACCCAGGTTAGTTCGTTAGTTTGTTATTTAATTATGTTTTCAGAATTTTTTTTTGTGCCCGTTGCAATTGTAAAACCACCACAACGTTACAAGAAGTTCAATCAAGGACAGACATTTAACGAAAAAGTGCTTAATCACCAACGATTAAGAACTTAAATATTCCAAAATGACAGTGGCATAAAACACCTCATATCAGCAGGATTTGTTTAAAAACAGCAAAACTCCATCTAAAAAGAGATGTAGTTTTAAACCAATGAGCTCCTGTAATAACTTTTAACTTTTAACTTTTAACCTGTAATCATTTTTGGTTACAAATGTGATATGGTGCAGTGCTGACCAACCCTTACTTTTATTTATATATTTTTATATTTGCATGCACATATTACTATAATTATTGATATTTTAAACTTGTTTTAAATTAATGTGAGTACTTCCTTTTTTGTTTTTTTTATTGTTCTCTGTACCTATTAATGTTGATAAAAATATTTTTCTTTATTGTTTCCTCTGAATAAAATGGTCTTTATAATTTGGGGTCTGTAATATACAGTGTGGCTCAGAGGTGATCCTGCTGCTTCACGGTAGGATGGAGCAGGAGGTGCTGTTCATACCTCCACCACTAGAGGGAAGTGTTGGCTCTGAATGCTCACTGGAACAGAGGCAGGATCAAAGAAAGCTTCCTGTCAAACAGAGAAGTGTGGAGCTGACAGCGTATTACTTTGTCTACAGATGAATGTAAGGAATTAAACATTCAAACAAAAACTCATGAAAATGTTTTTTGTTTTTTTTTACAATATAAGATCAGCAGCAGCAGCTAAACGCTCCTGAGCTGGCTGTGAAGGATCCTTGTTGACGTCTCAGCTCAAAATTTAAGCGTTTTGTAGACTTGTGAGCTGCATTCAAAAGTCATTTTTGTGAATTTGTTTGCTCTTAAGATATCTGTCGGTTAAACTTGTAATATTCCCTTTTCTCCAGCAAACGTTAGCCAAACTCACAAGCCTGTTTGAAAGCCCCTTCAGCTGTTTGCTAACACTGTAGCTGACTCACCACTTTACCAGAAAAAATGTAATCTCACTTTTTGCTCATATGTTTCTGCCCTTCAGCCATCATTAGCTAAGTGTCTGTGCACCGCCGAGGCTCCTTCTGCTGTCAGTTCTCAGATGAGGACCGTCATCAAAGTGTGCGTCTCCCCTTTAAGGGAGCTACACCCTTCAGAAGTAAGGAGGCCCGTGTTTGCTCCAGGGATTACATTACCACACCAGAGGCCTGCCAGACAGACGTCACCACCCAAGGTAAAGCCTCCTGCGCTGTGGATGGTTCAAGATAGGTCCAGGGACTTCATGGTGTGTCCCTCTGTCCTTCTGGGGACTGTGTTGACTCAGATGGGACGAGTAAACTGAACCAGGGTGAAGCCATGTGGCCGCTCTATTCTCATGGAGCCCCGGCCCAGTGGATTAGGCTAATGCTGGCTCATGAGGTGGGGGGGGTGTTGCGGTGCGGCCTTTCCTGACAGGAGGTGATGGATTAGGGCTTTGTCAGGGCCCATGTCGGCCTGAGGGACCCGGTGATGGAGGAAGGAGGCAGGCAGAGGGGAGATCAGGGCCCGGGGACAGCCCAATCCAAGGATCAGGAACATGTTGACAAGGGATTATCCTGTTTGGTGTGTTGCTTCAGGAGTTGAGGTCTCTGAGAGATAGACAGCAAGTGTACAATCACTGGATGATAGTGTGAGGGGTGTGGAGGCCTTACACTGGTGGCATGTGAGGGGAAGCGGCTGACGGCAGAGACGGTTGTCAGAACACGTGGATACTGGGAGAAGATTCCTCTAATGACGTGATACAGCCATACAAGGATCTGTGCATGACTCTTTAGATGAGCCTTCAACACGGGGCTTCAACTGACAATTACTTTCATTGTTGATGATTAAGTCAGTTATCTATTAGTTGTTTGGTCGGTAAAATGTCAGATGATGGTGAACAGATCATGTCCTCAAACGTCTTGTTTGTCCACAATGCAAAAATAATCTGTTTACTGTCATAGAGGACTAATGAAACCGGGGGGGGGGGAATCACATTTAAGAATCTAGAATGAGCTAATTCAGACTTTTCTTCACTTAAAAATTACTCCAACGCCATGAATTGATTACTGAAAGAGTTGACTAGCTGATCAACTCATCAATCGTTGCAGTTCCACTTCGGGGCCGAGGAAGCTGCATGTCAACCGACTGCTCAAGTTTCTCCCTTTTCTGATATGAAAATCAATAAAATCCGTTGCCGTCGTCATTTTGCTTCCATTGGCACATGTTCCCTGAACTGCTGATTTAACTGCAGCCATAAATCCTCGCACATGCACGGAGATCGCGTTACAGTAAGCGTTGGCGATAGCACCCCTTCCCTGGAAGCGGCGGTGGCATGATATCTCCGCCACATTCGCCTCCTCCGTGGAAATGTGAAAACCAGATTGCGTCTTTTTATGGGTTCCCTTTGAAATCCTGCACACTTGACCCTCCCTCGGCTGCGATTTTACTGCGCGCTCTGGTTTATTTCTGGAAACCTCCTACGCCCCTCAGCTTGTTTAAGACGCCTGCCCGAGTGTGCCGTGTGTTTACTTTGCCAGTTAGGACAAACAGTAAAGTTAGGTGATTAAGCAATTGCATGAGGAGCGAAACCACACGGAACATTTTGGAGGGAAGCCTGTCAGTCCACGGTTGTTGATGCTCAGAGTGTAGGGGGGGTCTTGGGGGAGAGAAGAAATTACCAACGCTTGGCAATATCAACCACTGGCACTGTCTCCACATCTGGGCTTTGTCTGAAGCGATTAAATGTGAAGAAAGAGTTTCGCTCTGTGATGTTAACCGTAAAACGATATTTGCCATGAGAGCTTTAAATCCTCGAGATTAGAAACATGAAATAATTCTCCGAGGAGGTCCGATATTTGTCATTTAACACTGAAATGTATCGCCCTGAACGCACTCCTCGGGGGATGGATTTGCAGCGAGGGTTACGCTGCGTGCATCTGGAGCACAAATGATTTGTTTTGCATATTCAGATGACGACGAAGGGAGGGAGAAACAGGGGAGAGTGAGACATGATTGTGAGAGATAGTGACTGACATGTGGCAAGGAGGCACTGATCTGTCTCTTGACGAACTTGGCGCCTCACCACGCTCCGTGTGTCAGAACCTGGCACCCTCCCGGTGTCAGGCGTGGGTGGCCTCCTGACAAGCCTTTGAATGTGTGTGTCACGTCCGTCTGGGCTGAAACCGCTCCTGAACACACACCCACGTAATGACACTGACACGCTGCCATCAGGCCCGCCACCAAGCCCAGACAGAGTCCCTGGCAAACAAGACCTTTATCTCCTCACTCCTCCTCTACGGATTTCTCTTCTCCCAACCTCCTGTTGCTTCCTCTCTCTGCGAGTCTATCACTCGTTGGTTGAGTTACAACCACAGCCATTAACTAGCAATTTGGGCCTGAATGATTATATTTAATGTAATTATGACCAAGAGAAACAGAAAGAGCACCTTGGGAGCGGGCCCAGCTCTTGGACTCATCTGACAATGAACCCTGCGCTGTAAATTGTAAGGACCTCAGCGGATGTCAGTGAGGAGAGTGCCAGCCAGTCCTACACAGGCGTCACTCATAGACCCCACTCTGTAATTGCCTGCTTGCTGGAGCTGCTGTGTAATTTTTGACGTGGCTCTGTGGTGGTGACGCTGCTGACAGAGTAAGGGACCGGAGATTTAATGCCCGGTCTGGACTTTCTCCCGAGCTTCTGACTCTCTCTTTCTGCTTCATTGGTGAACTTCATTTTTTTTTTTTCTGGCTTCTATGACTTCCTGTGAGGCTGAACCGAGAGGCTGCCCGGGTCACTGGAAGAAGGGCACGGTCTGGTAGGGCTGCTCGACCGCGGAAAAACACATAATCAGGATCATTTTGGTCAATATTGAGATCGTTT
>CAEMYA010000103.1:3250427-3275739 GCA_903131615.1 Diplodus sargus | reverse complement strand
TTTCACTTTTGAAGCATCATGCGTTTACTGAACTTTAAAAAATGTTGCCCTTAACACAATTCTTTTTAAAATTCAAATTCAAACTGAAAAATGAAAAACAAAAGTCTTATATTAATCATATGGTCACTAGAATGGATTACGTAGAGTGCATACCTCCGCCAAGGTCCCTTTTTGTACCCACCTGTTGATACCAAGCAGCTAAATAAACCTGATTTCTTTGATCAGAATCTATGCTTTATTCTCTGAGAAGTCGTTTTGTGACAACAAAACAAAATGCCCATGAACATCTCACAATGTTGATCCATCTATCTGGATCTGCACCAAAAGGTTATGGGGTCTATTCTGGGCTCAGACCCATCCTCCATCTAAGTTTTGTAGTTTTTGTGTAATCCTGCTGACAAACCGACCAACCAACAGACAAATGTGCACAGGTGAAAACAACCTCCTCGACCATGGGTAATAATATAATACGGTTGTATAATATATAATACAGTATATTAAGACAACACTGTAATATGTGATGTTTGAAGGGACTCTGTGGAACTTCTGTAATGTGCTGGAAGCCGGTTGTAAGTATGCGTTAGCGGATGAGTCTCTCGAGAACATCGAGAAGTCACATCCTTTGGAGTATTGCAGAAAATCTGAGACCTTCACAAAGGAATCCACAGTCCAGCAGCATGAACAACTTTAACAAATGGTCCACGGGCTTGTATTGGCAGACGAGATTGACGGGAAAGATCAAATTTTGCACGTCCCATTACAACCCGCTCACATATGGCCAATAAAAAAGTGATTAATGCATGAAAATTGCTACAAACTGTTACACAGAGTCCCTTTCATATGATATTGTTATGTATTTGATATATAAATGTTAAATGTGAAAAAGGATTGCTGAAATGCAACTTTCCTTTCCTTTTTGGCCAGTCTAAGCGCTGGTACCGTAAAACCACAGACGGACACGCATCAAAATCCAAGCAGCGGCTGGCTTCACTGGGTTTTTCCCGAATGACTTGACTGCCGTGAGTTGAACTGAACTCGCCGCAGTCGTGGCTGAGAGTGAGTTTGGGCTTTAAGGGGTGAAAAGTGGTGGTAAGGGGTGGATTTATGCATGAAAATACAAGAGTAGAGCCTGACTAATGCCCGGTTCTTCGGGTTGTTCAAAAATGCACAAATTCTTTGCAATGATCCCTCAAATGTGGTTATTAAACGAGGGCAGGATATTTTATTAGATTATATTTTACTGCTATTTCATTGACTGTGAGGTCAAACGTGCTTGTTTCCTAGCAAACCATGCTGGGAATTAAAACATTTTAATCCTTTTCTGCAATATAATATTTAAAAAAACAACAGGTTTCATATTGACGCACATCGATCAACACATACACTGATACAGATATATCGTTGATAGTCCAATATCGTCTGATAATATCGGCTAGCCAATATTATCACTCAGGCTCTAGGCGAGAGATTCATTGCGATACAATAAGAGTTCTCGGTATCTTGTTTTCAGGATCGTTTGAAGCCAAAACCCTAATTAAATAATAGAAATCAAACAGTCGCACAGTCTTACAGCCTGAGATTCAAAGCGACTGTATTGTCGGTTGTAAAGCTGGGTCTGCCTGGCAGATACTCTGCACACAACCCGTTGTTTTTGCTGCAGAAAGCACTACCAAGGTCCGATTTATTCAGTGGGAAATCTGGAGCGATGTCATTCATATTCACCGAGGAAGGCTGCGTGGCTCCACAGAACAGATGTCCGTCCATTTGCTGACACGCTACATATTCATTCCTGTGCATTCCTGCAGGTGTGTTTGTAGGTGGTGATCTCCCTGTGATGCACCCACTCAGCATAAAGAGTGGGAGGAGGAAGGGGAGGAGGAGGAGGGAGGCTGAGTCTTTAGTGACAATAGCCCCGCTCTACATGCTCTCCGTGGGTGTGGGTGGGGGGGCATTTAAAGGCCATTCAGCCCCTGGCCAGACCCCCCGAAGACGCCCCCACATTCTGGGGATGACTACCTGCCCAGGAGTTCTCTCTCTGCCCATCTGTCCCCTCTGGAGGCCACAGGGCTCCTGGAGAGGCTGCAGGCTCCCCCCTTCACACACACACACACACACACACACACACACACACACACACACACACACACACACACACACACACACACACACACCAATGGGCGATTGCTGACTCAGCTTTGCATCAGGCTGACAGTGCGAAGAGAGCCAGGCGGGGGGTAAAGAGTGTGTGAGCGGACAGTGCCTGTGTGTAGGAGGGTGTAGGCTGCTGTTGTCGGAGAATGTGTCGGCGTGTGTTTGTGTGCGTGGGAGTTACTGTGTGGGTGATTGAGCATTCATTAGTGTTGATGGATGTGCGTGTGTGGGTGCTTGTGGGAGTGGATGGACACATATGTAGGTGGTGGAGGGTGTGTGTGGGTTTGTGTGTAGGAGGAATTCGGGGGTGGATGTGGGTGTTTGACTGTGTGGGTGTTTGTGGTATAATGATATATACTGATATGTACTGATTTAAATACTGATTTAAATGTACATAACATTTGATAATAATTAAACAACTAAATTACTAGAATAAATGTTGGTACTGTACATTTCTGCAAACCAAGGAATTAATCTTCGTGTTTCTTTACATTTCAGCACTACCTTTTTGTGACAACGCTGTACTTAAGTTCTAGATAAGTAAAGGTACAAATATTTTTTTGGTTTAGGGGTAGGAAAAGTTAATATTTTGGATTCAAATAGCTAGTTTTATTGGCAAACATGACTAGAAAACACTCAGCATTTCATCCAAAATATCAGTTTTCGTTGCTGTGGACCCTCTTGTGGCCCTGAGAATGTAAGTGAATTAATTCATTATTTTAATCTATCTATATGTCAATTTCACTGAAAAGATGTCTTCAAATGTCTTCCTTTCTCCAGCAACACTTTCTTGAATGACAAAGAAAGGCAGTAAATCCTTACAGTTAAGAAGTTGGAAGCAGCACATTTTGACATTTTTAATTTTCTTTTTGGTGAGCAAATCAATTAATCAACTAATATTTGCAGTTTTATTGAAAAGAGAGGCTTCTTAAATGGTGGTCTGTTGCTTCCATGCCACCACCATCCCCTCCTCGTCCTCTTCGTGAAAATGTAATCAGATCATAATATTACATGTATTGTAGACGAATACATTAGACAAATCTAATGTATCTGTGCTTTGCAGAACAGTATGATACCAACGTTTTATTCTGGTGACTGGGCTGCTTTCACTTTAGTAAAGATTTTTTTTTTTTTTAAAGCTGTTAGATTAAGAGAAATATAGACAATGTTTTAATACATTACAATGATCTATAGTATGATATACTGCTGCAAAATATTATTGTATGAAAAAACCTACGAAACAATGTCCTTTTTAAAAGCTGGTAGCTACAATTCTATATTTTGTGTCTAGGCCAATGTTTCATCTGATTGGAATAAATAGTTAGCTCCGGGATATTTTTGTCCAAGATGATCCTTTCATGAAAATTTGATGCCAACATGTGGGTGTGTTTTCTCGACAACATGCCCTTGTTTCTTGCAGCAAGGCAGCAGTTTGTAGCCTTGTACCCATAAGCGGGGCTGTAGGAGCGGGGCACAATGTGACCTTCATCCCAGCGTGCTCAGCCCATTAGTCCAATTTACTCAGCTGTCAAACTCCGAATTCACACTCTCATCCATTCTGAGAGCAGGAGGTTAAAAGAAGAAAGGCATTCTGCATTCCACCCAGCCTCTTGGTTTTAAACCTTGCCGTCTTTGCACAGAAACTTGCTGAATAAACCTTCCTCTCTGTCCAGCAGTGAGAAACCAAACCTCGCCCCCCCCTTCCCTCGGTGGGAGGATGACTGTAGATGAGTTAGCTAAACACTTTCTGGCAAGCAGGCACGCCGCCGGCTGCACACACGAGGCCTGCAGGCGTGGGAAAGACCTGACTCTGATAATAAGCAGCATTTGGCCCTTCTAACCTCTGCAGGCTTTGGCTCGGGCTAGTTGTCTCTTTCTCGCTCACTTGTTTTCTCTCTGTGAGTGGAGGAGTCACAGGACGGGAGGTCAGCCAGGGAGAGGCCCACAGCTGCGGCTGCGAGGTCTCGGCGTGTTTATTTGGGCAAGCCCAACCAAAATAAGCTCAATCCAGGCATTGCTCCTGAGGACCGGGGCCACCGCCGCCGCGGCGCTTTTCATCCTAACAATGGGGAAAGTGCTCTGACCGAGGAGGGAGCCGCACGGCACGGTTTACCGTAGAACAGCTGCCTCATCCGTGGGGGAGGAAGTGCGCTGCAGATGTGGACAGGATAGACGGTTCATGTTCCCACACCTACTCCTGTTGTACAGTTGCTCACCCGTGCTCAGCGGTCAGTGAATGAGTTCCTTTGTTTAACATGAGAAAGTCTGCCAGCCAGGGAGAAATCCAGAATGAGTACAGTGTTCGATATTTACATGAAATATGTTACACGCGGCGTATGATGTGAATACACAGAGCTAAATTTGTCCCCCAGGGACAAATAAAGTATTTTGAATTGAATTTAATTGAAGGATTAAAATAATTCAAGACAATTCTGTGTGTGATGATGATGTGTATGAATCATGACCCCCCTGGTAAGTCCTTTTAGACAAGTCTCACAAATGCCCCTGGTCAGTTATTTAAGACCAACAAGAGAAAGCTCCTATATAAATGAATGGGAAGAGTCAGAACTGCACTTTTAGCGCTCACCCAGACATAAAGATTGAATGTGTAGCATCACCAGTCAAGTCTGATATATAGCGCTTGAAAAGTTTGGTGAATCCGCCCCAAAATAAGGTTTAAGGCACCTTTTTTCCCACAGGTTATACCTCTATTGTGCATGCACACGGTTTCACGGCACAAACTGTGACGTGCTGTCGTCAGCTCATCCTACCAGAGCACTTGAGCAAATGCAACTTTAATGTCTAATCTTTGAATAACCTCCCCTTTCTTGGTAATCGCGTGCGTTAGTGGGATATTCTTCGTTCCCATGCCTATTAGAAGTCTGCGTGCGATCGCACAAAATCCGCAACCGCCATCTCTGGCATTGCAGGCTTTCCTATTCTAAATGCCTTACGTGGTCTTTCTCTTTCTTTTAATGTCTCTGCCGATGTGGCCTTGGAATAATGTCACAATATTTTTTAGGCTATATCGCGATGTGCAAAACATCTCTGTTTTTGAAATCTCCTCTAAAGAACTCCATAAAAGCTACGATTGGGTGACAAAATTTAATATCACCATATTTTCCCTTGTATGACTGAACGTGAAGAAATAGCCGTTTTGACAGTGTGTTATGGCGCACCTCACCAGCAGCATTCCCAACTATGTCCTCCCTGTCGTGGACCTGTGAACCTCCGGCTCCCAGTTGTTCAAAGCTCCTGTGCTAGCAGTGAAAACAACACCAACACGCTCCCAGTTCGGACCACTTGCTGTACCGCTAACTATCCCCTATTTTAGTGGGATTCCAACAGGTGGCCAATACTTCTACAAATGCATGCACCTTTAACACTGTCAGAGTTTTGATGAATAACGATCAGTAATGTGGATATGAAGACTTAGTGGGTAACATCAAGTATAAAATAATCTGGTAAATTGAGAAAATGACTTTTACTGAGAGTGTATTTTACTGCAATGCAACCTTTAAAACAAGGAAAACACAACAGGTATACCTATCAAGATGTAACGATAATCAAAATCTAAGACTATATATAGTTTAATAACACAATAATGACATTATATCAATATATTGCCCGGCCTTACCTTTTGCCATTCTGTAAATCTCCACAGTAGGAATGGCTGATTCATTGATAATGACTGAAGCAAAATAAACGAGTACAGTTGTTCTTTCACTGAACCTTTCTTTATGAGAAAATAAGCGGTTTAAACAATGTGACGGTCTGTTTTTGCAGAGTGTAATTATAGGTGTGACTCCTCATTGAGTTAATAGCTGGTATAACATAAACCACATTTAAAGGGTCACAAAATGCGTGAGGTCACAGCAATGCCTTTGATTCGCTGACCTGCTCTGCTATCACTCAGGTGATCTAAATTGAGGGTCAGCAGTCCTTTTATATGCAGAATAACAACGTCCCCATCCTGCTTTACTCATCAAACTGTCCTACCCTGACCCAACCCATTAAAAGGGTCATCTAGCCCTCTGCAAAGGTGCACAGGTGTGCCCCAGGCCCTGATCGTCCCCGTGACTGACAGCTGCCCGCCCACTGCCCCCTCTAGCCGCCAATCACTCCTTTCAGCGCGGGCCGCCTCCTCCTCCCAGCTACAGCTCTGCTCATCTGTTCAGGGCTGTAAAAATTGACAGATGATTAGCTGCTCTGCTTATCTTGTTTGCCCCACCCACTCCGTCCATGCTGTGGAAGTCATCATCTGGCTGTTTACCTGTGGCTTGCTATGTGTCCTACCCGGCCCATGCCCAAGGCCTTACTTTACCTTAACATACCTCTTCTTTCTGACCTCTCCGCAACCTTTGCAGGACTTTCAAACTAAAGCCTTCGTTCATTGACGGCCCCCTCGCGCCCCTCCTTACATAGCCTCCTGTCGGTCAGTCAGCACCCTTGGTAGTACCCCGGATGTGTTTGCCTGATGAGGCCCCACTTGGCGCTCAAAGTGGGGGAACTGCGTGGGGCCACAAAGAAGGACACGTGTCAGCGGAGCAGACAGACAAAGCAGGTGCTGTAGCCGGGGCTCGAGGAGGGGCAGCTGTCCATCAGACCTGCCGCACCCAAACACTGACTTTGCATTACATATGGCCTCTAGATCAGGGCCTGACTGATTGACAGCGAGGCTGGTGGTCGTTGAAGTCAACACTCCTGACCTTAAACTGACCATAACGTCACTGACGCAATTGCTAAACTATCATTCTGGTGTTTTTCGATCCTCCAAAGCTACTTTGAAGGAACAACAAGTAGATTTTCGTCGCCTCTAAACACAAATTAACCTAAATATGTGTTTAATTAATCAGATGTTTGCCTCCTCTCGTTGTCAGCCTCGTTGTAACTTGTTTTCCCCTCATAGCAGTCTAGAGAAGTTTATTTTATCCACATTTCTTCATTCACAAAGTGTAACTCGCGGCTCTTACAAGCAACAGATGCCAGCATACAGCTTCTGCCACATCTGCCACCTCTCATCTTCCCCCGGCTTGCGCCGCTACTTGCAGGATACAGCCGGCCACCTCCAGAGGGCCCCGATTCTTAACCATTACCCCCCACCTCCGTTCGAATTAAAATGCAAAACTGCAGACAGCCCTGTGAGATTCCTCGACATAATTTGCTGTCCTCCCCCTCCCCTCACCGCAGCTCCCCTAAAGCGTCACTCTGAGGTCTGACAGCAAGTGGGTGACTTCTGACAGGTCGCATTGATCTCCTGGCTGGGAAAGAAGTCGGCTTGACAATGGAGAACATGTGTCCGTTTTGGGACAAGCCTTAACTTGTCTGACCCCCTCATTTGGGATGCGCCCACAGAAAAGCCATCCTCCGGTTAAAGAAAACAATTTCATCTGCTCAGACGGCAGTTTGGTCGCTCTCTTGGTCTGACTTGTTTGATGTAAAGGAGACACGACTGTATTTTGTTTTTCCTCCTCGTAATGAACAGGAACATTCGTCTTTGATTTAGCGATCTTCATTGTTGCACACTCTCTGCTTGGCGGGTTGTGTCTGTAGGTTAGATTCAGGGCTTTTCTGGGGGTTCCTTTAAAGCGGCAGCAGGGAGAAATGTGTTATTGTCTGTGTGCGATTAGGTAGTTCATGTTCCATGTGAACATTAAATAAGAGCCAGCCCACTTCTGAAATGTCTTTGATAGATGATATGAATTGCTAAATTCCTTTATAGAGCTTTGAAATGGCTCATGCTGATGGCATTAATAACAGGGATCATAATGGAGACATGGCTGAGGAGGAGGATGGTTTAGTTTATGTTTGGCTGCGGCGGACGATTCCTTCACAAGGATTGTTGCTGTATTACACATTAAATTGATTGTTGGAAGACCGGCTTTACACTGTGATGTGCAGGGCTCTGCGTGCCTCGGACAGAATTGGCTTCAGCACAGGATGAATTGGCCCTATCTGTCCCAGGCCTGCTTGTACATGTGTGAGAGGAGAGGAAGAACTGATTCCCCCCTCGACAAAAACTTCCACCGGGCGATCTGGCAGGTAGAACGCGTGCAGCAGCAGCAGCTTGACGTGTTTTTGCACTCATGGCAACCTGCAGTATTTTTTTCTGTATATGTTTTTACTTGAATGCAACAGTGTAACGGGGGGGATGAGATTAAAAGTATGAGCTGCTCACATTGTTTTACAGTAGACGGAAAAAATTCGACCTCCAACTGTGTCACCCAGCCCAGAAAACTCCCTCACCGGCGGCCAAACACAATGCTACAACGGTACAGGGCTCAGGAGTATGAGTATCAGTGTGATGTCTTGTTCTTTTCACCGCTGTGAGAAAAAAATGCAAAATTTATAGAGCTTATGTAAACACCGCTGGATATTCAGGTGGAACAGCTGGCCGTAAGTACCGAGCCCTTTCGGTCTCTGAATGGAGGATCGTGACATTGATTGCGTCTCAGTTTTGACTTGAAGCGTGCACGCGCTCTTGACAGCAGGGTTAAATGGGTCACACCTACTCATCAGGGTTGACGTCTGAGAAGTACTTGCTAAAATTGTCACTCATTGCTGCAAGATAAAAAGGTGATGAAGTCATCCACGACAGTCACTGCCAGACTGTTTCTATTCTCACTCACTGGCTTCATTCTCCACATTGTGGCTTCCCATATGTAACGTTTGGATGACTATTCATTAAAATATCGCTGTATATGTTGCGCACATGCCTGATGAGAATTATGGTAAACACGGCGTAGTCCGTCTTACAGCTGTGGGGGCGTTTTCACAAGAAAGCCTTCAGTCTGAGTCATCGAAGCGTGATGGTATGTTCACTGCAATCCAAATCTTTACAGTTGGTTCACCCGACCTGAGTCTGCGGACATAAAGTTGATTTCTTAATGATTTAAAGGTCCATTTTCTACCAAATTGAAATATTCTCATCTTCCAACCTTCTCAAGCAGTGACGTGAGCGCGGAAACAGCCAGAGTGAGGCATGTTGACAGCCGTCTGTAATATAACTGTTAATTACAACCAGTGTAATAAAACATTCAGTGATTTTATATCTATTTATTTTATATTTGCATATTTGGTTTTATTGCATCCATAAAGCGGTTTATCCATTTACAGTGATAACACAAGATTCTTTTGTACTAAAAATCATCAGTCCCTTCACGAGTAGTAAGGGTGACTTAATCCAACAGATGAATGAGTCTGCGTTGTGATATTTATCAGACTAGATTTTACATCGGTTAGTCACATGCCTGCCTATGTGTGCTCTTCCTACTTTTGCAAAATCTTGTTAAGTGGCTGCAGTGATCAGTCGATTAATTGATTCGCTGATCGGAAGAAAACTGTTTGCCAACTATTTTGATAATCCGGTAATTGTTTTCAGTCATTTTTTAGCCAGACATGTCAAACATTTGCTGCTTCCAGCCTCTTGGATAAAAGGATTTTCTGCTTTTTTGTGCTTTATGACAATAAACGAAGAGTCTTTGAGTTTTGGACAAAAGAAGCGGTTTGAAGATGTCACTTTGGTCTCTGGGAAATGTTGATGATCTTTTTTTTACAACAACGTTTTATAGACTAATTGTAGGAATAATTAGCAAATTCATCAATAATCAAAGCAGTCTTCTGTAACATCCGTACTGTTAATAATTGTATCTTGTATAAATCATTAAGCTCAAATGCTCTCAAACATTATCAGATGTGTGGTTCGTGCTCTGCTGTAGCTGCAGTAATTTAGTAATTCTCATGGCGATAATGGGATGTAAGTGTTGTCTAAGTGACAAGAGAGCCGCGACAATTAGATTTTCGTACGTATCACTGGCCGTCTCGTGTCTTGTTTTCAACTTCTTAGTCTGTGGATGTCAGACGTGACACTGCTCTTTCTGTAGAAATATGCACGAAAACAATATTTTGAGTCATCTCATCTTTTAAGAGACCGCACTTAATTGACGACATCCCTCCTTGCGTCACTCACGACACCACAAGCCGAAGTGTGGTGAGTGTGAGTGCGTGTGAAAAAAGACAGCAAGTGTTCTAGTGAGGAGTAGGAGGGAATTTGCGTTCTGATTAATGCATCACAGCTCGGGCAACACGCCAAGCAGCATGTGTTGCGAGCGCCGATCAGGCTTAATGTATTTCTGTGGTTTGCCATTTCCATGGTTACTCTCGGATACGCTCGTTTCAGTTTTGAGATGTAATTTAATGCCGTTATTATTTCCATAATTCCAGTGTTCTTGCTAAGATTTATTTTGTTTTCAGGGTGCAAAAAACACAACATCTTAATTTTTTTTAGCAAATCTTGAATCGCCGCTCTTGACCTCATGTTACATCTGTGACCTCTGATAACAAGAACACATTAAGCAGTCATTGTCTGACGCTCAGCTTCGTTTAGAGCCCCGGGGTCACAGGCAAAAATCAATACTTTGTTTTTTTTGTCGGCCGCTATCTCCATGAGCAGAAGCTTCTAATTAGTCAGGGACAGAGTGGATCATTGATGCTGCTTTTCTAGCATAAAAAGGAGGAGGAGTGGGAAACACGTTTATGGATGTTTTATGGCCCAGATGAGAATTAATGCATCCCTCTCTACTCGTTAGTGCCCTCTGTCCTGACTTTGTTGTATACTATCACTCCTCCATCTTGTCTGTTGTCTGACAAATGTCCGACACAGAAGTCTAGTATTTCAAGCTCACCTGTGAGATATCACTTGGGCATTTGAGGTGCTCATATTTACAAGAGCTTTCTCTTGAAAAAAATCATCTTGGCTCACAGAGATATTCTAGCTTCCTTTCATGATCCCCCTGGACGTGGACAGATGGCAAGCATCATGCGGCTACTTCCTGCAGTTGCTCAGGGGTGACGAGCTGGCACTCGGCGACATTCTCCGGCTCCTCTCTACCATGGATGAACAAGGCGCTGCCTCGCATTCCCCACACAGCAACGTTCACCTGAACTCTCCCGCTCCAGTTCGCGTCCGTCAGGGGCTTTGATGTGGGCCATGTCGGGTCAGCCCCTCCACATCTCTGCCGTGACCCGGAGGGGCCGCGCTGAATGGCTTCCCCTGTCTGCGATTCCTCTGTGGGGGGAAAAAAACACACATACTCATTACAACAGGATCTCTTGTTGTTGCTCTGCGTGAAGGCATTCCCACCTGTGACTGGGGCCGTGAGACGGGCGGAGGGATGTGTGAAATATCAGTCTGAGAGGGCTGCAGGCTGGGCAGCAGCTCAGAGAGACAGAGGGAGAGGGCCAGCTGTAGATCTAATATCACCTATGGGCCTGCCGGCTGGGAAGGCCTGCCTAATATGATACACATGTGCTACATCCTGTCTGAGCCGTTGCCTGGCTCTGTGATACTGGGTAGAGGCATGGAGGGAGGGGAGCAGTGTGTGTGTCCATTATGTCCATGTGTGCGGACAGCTGGTGAGCGCTCTTGCCATGTAGTGATCTTCTAGACCTGAGTGTTGATGGTCTTAGCTGGAAGTCGTATTTTTAGCATTCAATCTGTCTTGAAGACAAAAAAGCATCAAGCTGTGTAACTTTCCCCCTGTAATTTCTGGATGACGGGAAATCACGGATACATGCTTTAATGACTGGAGTTCTTGTTGGCCAAACCTAAAAAATTGGGATTTTTTTTGCAAGTGCCAACCAACCCGTCAGCAAACAGACTTTGTGTACAAGTCGGGCGTGCTGGAATGTGTGAGCGAGGCTAGGTCTCGCCATTAACATACACGTTATCTCTAATTAACTCTCCAGTGGTTACAGATTGACCCTGTTACACCTGCACGGATATGCCCCAGCTTTTAGCAGCCTCATCGAGGGAGAACAGCTCTTTTGATTTAAATCCACCGTGAGTCTCAAACTTAACCACCGGGTAAAAAGAGTTTATAATGCAACCCTGGCTGACACCAGTGAGCTGAGATTACTCCGGAAGTGGAGCAGTATTGAGAGCACATTAGGGTACCTTAGAGTCTTACGTGATAATACCAGTCTGACTACCTGGGATTCAATCCGAATCCCTCCCCGAAAGACTAAAATAGTCATGCTTTGATGGCTTAAAATTAATTACCAATTTACAGAGTCCATAACTTTATCCTCTTAAGCTGTATGCTGATATCTGGTGCCAATTTAGGGCAATCATCAAATGATATTACAGTTAATTGGGAACTGGTGCCCGGCCAATTAGGAAAATAAGGTGTACCAGAGAGGATGATAAATCCTGAAATAAAGTCCACATAATAAGGAACTTTCACATTCAGCGCTCTTAATTAGTGAGTTCTCTCTTGTCTGAAGTGTTCTGGTCTTTCCTGTGTCTATACTTAAATTATTATAAGGATCATGATTCTTTGCTTGGTTAGTGAACTGCACCATTGTGCCTGGGAGACTGATTACCGGAGGCTCAGCGTGGGCTTTTGGGAGCCTCATGCCTGGCTTGTGCAGAACGCTGGTCTCCTGAGGAGAGGTTAAAGAGAGGAGTCAGCGCCTCCCTGGGAGTTGCAGACTTGCTCTCTGCCACCATGTCATCCATCCCGGAGCCTAATCGAGTTATCATATCAACAAATCTCCCATCAGGGGTCTCGCGGCTGACACTCTCAGAAAGACACCCACGGGGGGACAACAAATTTTGAGCAGCAGGGCGTTGCTAAGAGAAGGACTGAGGCACCTGTAAAGGTCTCCTCTACTGCCCACGGCGGGGCACTCCTGCTGGGCATCACACTGCTCTCTGGCCCCTGGTCGGCCATGGAGCACAAGAGCGGAGAAGCGGGAGCGATAGTTAAGGCCGTTCACAATAGGCTGAGGACACAATAGAGGCAGTATATCACTAAGACTGTCAATAAATTTAAAAGCAACCCACAAACAATTAGCTGAAAGGGCAGCAAGGTTTCATGGCCGTAGGCCTCCGCTCTGCAGGCCAGTGGAGACAAACTGTCCACCCACGTGCAAATGGCAGCTGGTGATTCTGTCCAAAGAATACATTCACAGACTTCTGTGCCTCACCGCCTGACCTTTAAGTGTGTCCCCAAAAAATAAACCACATGCTGGGCCATTCCTGCAGTCACGGGATGGTTTATGAGTCCTCGAATGTGGGAAATGTCGCCCAATAGTTCGTCTTTGCGGCCATATAGAATTACGTAGCTTGTTCGCTCCATGGTTGACATTGTTGGCAATATGAACCAGCCAGCTGTTTCCCCTTGATGTTTTATGGCGTTAATGCCTGTGTTTACTCTGTGTGATGATACAAAGAAAGTCGAGCTGCTTGTGCTGATAATTTGTAACTTTCGAATATTGGTTTTCTTAACAAAGTCATCATCATGCCCTTTCGGTTTAGCTAAATGGGGCTTAAGTGAGTCATCAGGAAATTCTGGATAGCATAATGTCTTTTGATTTGATTTTTGGGAGATCACAAAACAAAAAAGAAAGGCTTTGTTTGCGTTGTCTGCGTAGCCCTAAAATCATCCAACATCAAAAACAAATGCCATCTTTGATTTGGGCAAATGGGTATCAAGTCCATCTGTTCACAATACCCTAACAAGAACAAAACACCCTTCAGGGCAATCAGAGCTCGCCTGCCTTCCATGACCAGAAAACTTGTGAGGCTCTAAACTTACTTCTGAAGTGTCCCAGTTTGATGGAATCACTTAAATAGGTTGGCAAGCGATAAACAGTTCGCAACAGGATGACAGATCAAGCTCGTCTTTTACTTTTGGCAGCAGATAGTTCTGAAACCACATTTCTAAAGATGTGAGCTAGCCCAGGTTTTGTTCATTAGCAGAAGGTTTCAGGGGAAACATGCAAGGGGAAAATAAAAGATGACTCAATGGCATCAGATTGGTGAGTATAAATTCATAAAAAGAAAAGTCTTTAAAGGCTGCAGCTCAAGTCAAACAGTTCAAGTCAAGTGCTAAAGCATGAACATATTGTGCCTTTAGAAAGACTTTAAGGAAACCCCTAAGTGCAACCTCTTAGCATTCTCTCCGTCCGCTGCGTCTATAAATCATTCGTCCGACCACCACTGCTCCCCACTGCTGACCAGCTCGACCCATTGGCCAGAAGCCAGGCCTGTGTCCGGACAAGGCCCTGACCCGTTAACCTTGGCCAGAGCCCCTGGGCCAATGGGGCGAGGCTGTCAGAGCTGCGACCCCGGCAGCCAGGGCTACCTGCTGCTCTGGCATAATGCAATTGGACACAGCCATCAGAATGATGGAGCACAGAGAATTCTCCACGCTGACCACTCCAATGGCTGCTGACCACAGTGGCCAACGCTGGCTCCAGCCCCGCCAGAATGTAAGAAAATGGCCCCTTTTGATATTATGTCACAGATGCCTTTTTTGTGTTTTTCGCCTCACATCCATATTGTGTTTTAGCTGCTGCAATTCGGGCCCTTTTCAAGTGGGCAGGGTGAAGAAGGTAGTGTTTTTAAAGGGGCTTTGTTTTCACGCCAGCTTTGTGTTTGACACAGTAGTGAGAGTAGTGTTAATTGAAAAGCCGCTCTGAGAGGTTTTAGCGAAGTTCGAGTAATATCTTAACAAGTTGAAAGGTTCAGAATTACTCTGAGTGTTCTTTGTTTTAATTCATGAGCCATTCATGACTTCATTTACATATAATGTAAACCTTTCGTGTTAGCCCCAGGTCTTACCAATTCATTCACATTGTCATGTTTAATTCCAGGTAGGCCCAAACTCGGTCTCCTGCCGACATTTCCTCCCTCTGTCTCCACCTCTGTTTTGTTAATGGCATGAGGTTCACACTGGTGGCATAATTACTAACATTAGACCAAACTAAGAAAGGCTCTGCAGGATGCTTACCCCATGAAGTCTGAACCGCTGTTTGCCTATCAAGAGAAAAGGTGTGCCAGTGATTCTCTGCTTGCCTCTGTGTAAACTGCAGACGTGCCAGTGTATTCATACAGGTGCTCCCCTCCTCCTCAATAAACACACACCTGTGGGACCCCCTTCGAATCAACACAATTAGCATCCTCCATGCCCCGCAGAGTTAAACTCTCAGTGCAAACAAATGCACCCAACTGACAGGCAGCTTAGGCAAATGACTTGTTTGGGGAGCGGGCTGAGTCTCTCTGGGCTTTCAGAAAGCCTGAGTGAATTTCAGCTGGGAGCGTTTGCATTACAGAACAGCGTGAGAAAAGAGAAGCACCTGAATATAGCTCACCTGAATTGGCAGAGGATATCTTGTTGAGAGTGGGATTTAGAGTTTCCTACATCACAGGTTTCAACTCCCCAGTCGGGATGTCAGAAGATGTATGGAGAGGAAGGCGTAATGTGAGGAAAATGTAATACAGCGGGATGGAAATGTCGACCGTTTCAGTAGAGTGAAAGCAACTGCAGTGGAATCGTGTGTTTTTTGTGAGGTGGTTGTTTTGCAAAGGGATGTATCAGCAAATCATTTCTCTGAACATCATACTTGGTGGCCGTCATCCATCACATGCATTATTAGAGGTGACCATCTGTTACAACTGGCATCCATTTTTTTTTTCTAAAAATACCATTGCATGCTAACAAAATCACATTCATACACTTCAGACCATTTACCCACCTGAACTCATCATGATGCTATAAGTAGTTGCTTACTAATATTTATATATATTTTTTTCTGCCAGCCTGGATTGTTTCATTTCATCAAATCAGACATCTAATAATATGTTAAATTCATGTTACAGTGAATTTTCAGACACATTTAACAAACACACAAAAAGATCCCCTTAAAAAAAAGCTATCAAACTATATTTTACGTAGCCACTTACTCAGCCGTTATGCTGGAGACCCCCCGATGAAGACCCAAAATCTGTAATACAGCGTCATCCTTTTTTGATTGATCAAGTTTTACATTATTATATTCAATCTGAAAAGATATTAGTTACTAAAGCTGACAAGAATAAGAAGCACAATATGAACTGGCATGGAGTAGAGTATGCAGTGGCCGAAAACAGAAATACTCAGATAAGGTTCCTCAAAATTTTACTTAGGTACATTTTACGAAGTACAGTACTTCAGAAAATGTACTCGTTTTCTACCACTGTCACCGAGATCATACAGAAATGTGTAGGTCATCCCAAAAATGTTCAGCCAGAACTTGCATAACAGTTTCTAAGACTAGGATTTTTTTCACTTTCACACCTGAGAAATCCAATGTAACGTTCAACACGACAGTAATCCTTTTATTGGTTTATTTTATTGCTTTATTTTCTTTTTCTGGATTACTACATAAGAAACATCCATCAGAAAACTTAGATCCTTAGATGACATTTTCCTATAAAACTGCTATTCTGTTATTTTCAAGTTCTCTGTGTTCTCTGTGTTTGATTTATTGATTCATGTTTCACTTTCTCTTTCAGTATTTGCTAGTTTGTAAAGAAATCAATTAAAATGATCAAATAAATGAGATTCATCTGGCAGAAGAAAAAAAACGCTGAATCTAATAAAGTCCAACGTTTGACCTCACTATGAAATTAGCCATTGTGTCATCTTTCAAAACCCCAGGGTCGTCTTCAAAGCATGTTCAATATGGGCCAGTAGATCCCATTACTCATCTCTGGTGAAGTTTAGTTCGGGGTCCTGACACTTTGAAAGGGGCCGGAGGCTCGGTACAATGTGCTCTATGTCTTTTGCGATGGGTCAGGGTCTCCAAGCTGCCCAGAGAGAGGAAGAGAAGGATAGGTGGGCGTGGTATTATGTCCTAATAGGCCATGCTGGACAAACTAGCTGATAGCATCTGCCTGCTTTGTCAACTGAGAATTTCATGGAAGAACTGAGCACCAAACGTTCAGCAGGACCAGATGAGGACAGAGATGGATGGTTGAGAGGTCATGGGCTTCTTCTGGCCAACGGGTCCAGCTTCTTATCTCTGACCTTCACTGGCCAATCGATTGGTTGTGGGGCATTAGTCATCAACTAAACCCAGGTCGCAGCTTTCTTCTTTAGCCCTGGCCCATGGGCAAATTATTGTCAGCCTTCATGCATTTTCCAGCGTATGGAGATGGATGAACGTTCAAGCAAACATGTTGGCGATGGCAGAGCTGCAGCAGCTTACGAGATAAATTCGGTCAACATCATCTGAAACTGAATTATTGTCAGATATAACATAACTGCTCTTGTTCCATCGGCTCAGCTCTTTTTCTTTTGCACAGCAGAGTCTCCAAAGATATTCTATTTGTTCCACTGTTACCTGGGGATAGAAACCATTGAAAAATGCCTCTTCCTGCTTTAGTACCACAATGGCGTGCACGCTTATCCCACAATTCAACATTTTTTGGGAAGAATCCAACCTGGTGACAGACAAAATTGTAGAATAAAAGCAAGGCTTAAAGGGAACCGATCTGCACACAGATGGTGTCATTTTTCTTTTCATTATATGTTGCAATCAGTATATACTTCAACAATACTCCAATTGTGTTGTTAGTTTGTCTTCCTTTTGGATGAAATCTTTGTTCACCACAATACACACTGTGTCTTTGTGTTTAAAATTCACGACAAACCAACTGCTTTTTGCAAATGCTCACATTTAGAAATTATTTCCAGTGATGAGGGATCCTAATTTTCTTTTAGGTGCAGCAAAGCTTTCATAAGCTGCATTGCCTGAGTCACTTTCATAACCATCAACAAAAATAGTTTTCAAGCTCTGATCAGGACTGGAAAGGTTATCGTAATAGGTCATAAGCCCCTGTGAAATCTCTCAGCCAGTTCTTGAAATGCTGCAACAGTGTTTAATAATAGGAAAAACATCCTCACACTTAACTTTTTTGTATTATTCAGGAGAAAGAGACTATAGTATTTAAAATGTCCGACGGGGGGCGTTGGGGGAGTAACCTGGCTTTACATAGCTTGAGGGGCGGCAGACAGAAATCACGGTGCCCTGTTGGGTAGCCATTAGGGCACAAGACGAGGGGAGCCAAAAGGATGTCTGCACTCCAGGGTTCTAATCCGGAACCATGGGCTCTGCTTTGGGAAAAGACCAGTTCCGCAATTCCTGAGCTCCCTCGGGTTCTGGCAGGTGCTTTAGTCCACCAACAATTAGCCATCCCCGTGGTTTGGCTACTTTTGTGGCTGAATTAAGCCCATAGGAGCATTAACTCTGGTCACATTAGCTCAAATGGAAAAGTCAGCGGGGCACCTTTTTCAGCTTGGTTAACTTTATTGTTTCATTTTGTTGTCGGGATGTTAATATCCATCCAAATCCTGACTTAGCCCCAAAGATCTTTTCATACAATGTCAACAATAAAAAGAAGATTGAAAAACTCTGCATGCGCTGACAAATTGCTTAACTGGCATAGTCAGTCAGTCAGTCAGTCCGTCCGCTGTGAGTCAGTAGCAAACGTTGGCCACAGTTAATACAATAGTGATGTGAAGGGCTTCTGTGTTTGACTCCATCCTTTCATACACTTTACTTTTTCTCATCATTGGCCTCTTCTGTTCTCACTTCTTTGGTCTACGAGCAGATGCTCAGAGCTCTTCTTAGTGAAGTCTTTACTGCCTCACCTTTTAATCTTGGTTTTGGAATCAGCCCTCTCCTTATCGCGAAGCTTTGAGCTGCTGCTTGAGAGTGAAATTAATTGTGTGCTAAGCAGAGTGGAATTAATGGCTTGCACTGAAACCTGTGGCCACGGCTGGCTTAGCCCTTCGCCGATCCCCCTGATCCTGCTTGTTACAGGAGCTTGGCCATTGTAGATGGTGAGATGATTGTATGGTTTCAGCCTCTTGTCTCTGTCTCTTTTGTCTTTCGGGGGTAGCGCAGGGATCTCTCCTTTTGTGCGCCTCCATGTTCCTTTCAGGGAGTATCACAGCTGGCCCCTTTAATTCACTCAGGACATCGGGTGACCCCTACCCCCCAAGGGGCTACTGTAAACACACACATCCATCCACCCACCCACACACGCACAGACACACACACACACCTAAAAGAGTTGCTCTCTACAAGGGATGCAAAATATTATTTCTGCCAAACTTTTCCAACTCATTACGGGCTATGGCAAATGCTGATACTAATAAATGCATATATTTTTTTCTCTAAATTGCAGAGAACCTTTATGTCTACACTTATTTTGATGACCCCTTGGTGAATGCTAACACAGTGCTTTTCAAAGTGTACATATTTACCAGGCAAAAGAGGAAACTTTGTCAATGGTTTGCTTCTAGTACACATAATGAACTATCACCCTATCGGCCTGTCAAATTGGCCGAAATCTTGATATTAGGCCAATGTTGATATTCTGTACTCAGCCTTTTTCTAATGATCAGAATCAGTTTTTTTGTAATTTTTTTATCCAATAGCCGATAAAACTAGAATGGCACTCTGAAGAGTGTATACCTCCGCCAAAGCCCAACAGCCCTCTTTTTATTCACACAAACCTAATCCAATATCAAAAACTAACATTACTTTAAAAAATCTGCTAGATCCCGATTTTGATTTGGATCTTCTTAAAATTGTCTTCGCTCATAGACCAGCCACTTAAATATGCCTGATTTTTAAAAATCAAAATCAGTACAATATTCCCTTAGAAACTTACAAACGTGTTGAAAAAAAAATTCTTTTGCAATGTTAAAAAGGTGAGAACAAAATTCTTGGCTCCCAGAGCTGCACCAAAGGTTTATGGGGTCCATCAAGACCCAGTCTTCCATCCATGTTTCCTGGAAATCTGCTCCGTAGTTTTTGTTTAATCCTGCTGAAAAACAAACCAACCAAGAAACAGACACAGGCTGAAAACATAACCTTGACGGAAATAATACCTTGATTTAAAATGTGCTACTTTGGTGCTAATGTAGCATGCAGTCTTGAAAGTAGCTAGTAACTAAAGCAGTACAAGAACAATATTTGCCTCCAAAATGTAGTCAAGTAGCACAAAATGGAAATACTCAATAAATGTACTCTTGTTACTGGAAAACTGAACACGTTGGCATTAGTGTACTTTTTGCTTTCCTTGCACATCCATTATCCCAACCCAAGATTCAACAAAAGTGTGTGAGTCAGGTTTACATCAGGTTGTCCCTGGGAATCCCCAGCATGTGTTGTCTAGCCATCTGCCCACTCTGAAGATGCCGACTCATTGAGCTCCACAAATAGAACCAGTATACGGCCAAACAATTACACCCAAACAGCTTTGTAATGGGTTTATGGTGTCCAAAGTGACAGCCTGCAACATAAAACTACAGGATCCCCACAAAAACCTTACATGGCTGTAAATATGTATTAACCAGAAAATGGGCCTTGTGTGGGATCATTTAGAAGAGACAAAGACCGGCCCTCGCACAAAGAGGCAAGATGCATTAAGAAAGAGGGGATTCTACATAGCTAATGAGTCGCTCCATAGAAATGGAAAGAGATGGGTCTTTAGGAAGAGTGGTTGCCCCGCTGGTCTGGCCTGATAGACTGTAAAGTGTGGAGGTCCGGTGGCTGTGCCCGCTGTCCATTGTGGCCATGCTAATTCACCCCCAGTTATGTCACAGAGGGCTTTTATTGTGGCGGGAAGTGGAGGGGGGACCAGGTCATTATTGGAGGGAAACTCTCCGATAAACTACAGAGCAGAAAGAGGCTTTGTTAAGAGAAGCACCCTCCTCCAGCCACAAATAAAAATAAAACTTCTAACATGAGACATGGAGGACCAGCCAGTTTACCTCAGGGTCCTTCAGCGTCAAGGGCCATGTCAGACATTGCCTGCTCTCCCTCTGGACAAGTGGTCAGCCATTAAGAGGAACTGACAGAGAAGACCCTTGTGTCAAATGAACATCATGTAAGGAGAGTGACGTGCAAACACACAGACGAGCCTTGTTCTTTTGTAAGTTTCACAAGGTGTTCGAGTGTAGACGAAGGACTTCTTGGAAATAATGAACAAAAAAAAGTTATTCCCAGTGATGTAACTACTTTAGTAGGTAGCGCAATGAAAATGCAAGACTGGGGCAACAACTAAAAGCACAAGCAAAACTGTCGGTATCTGAAGATGTACATCTGTATCTAAAAAGAGAAAACAGCATGTAAAGACGGTCAGAAGCGGCGACGCTGCTCGTGCTATATAGCAAACTTTAGGCCGATCCCTTCATTATCACATCTAAATGGCTGAATTAGGGGGATATCTGTGTTTTTGTGTTGGGAAAGATGGGGACTTGGAGATTATACCGCCGATTGAAATGTAAAACAGCTATTGCAATTACCCATAACCTCAGCGCGAACCTTGCCTGAAACAATGCAACTAGTTTCAAAGGCTGAGAGGCAGGCGCATCCCTGAGAGGCACGGCTAGATAACAAGAAGGCATCATTAAAGGTAAAGGAAGGGAAAAGGAGATTTTTATCTCTCTTCTGGTTGATGTGGTCAACAGAGGAGCCAGCCTCAGTCAAACACCTTTTTGAATCTTCTTTGAGTGGGTAGTGAAATCATTTAAGATAAAAAGGCGAGGTTAGGCCAGTTTTGTTCTCTGTGTTTGCTATTCATGAATTATATCATATCAAAGTGTGAAATGAGACTTGTTTGGAAAATAGACGACTGGGATTTGGTAGGAGGAGGCTGCAGTGTGAGAATTATCAAGCAAATAATGTGAGGGAAAAATAAATCAGTGGTGACAACAAGGGCCACAACTAACGATTACTTTCATCGTCAACTATTCTGTTGGTTGTTTTTTTTTATTAATCAATTGGTTCTTCAGACTTTAAATGTCAGAAAAATGATTTGTCCATAATCTAAAGATGTACAGTTTACTGCTATAAAGGGGTAAAAGACTCCTTGTGCTGTGCTGGAAGCTGATCATTTGTTTATATCAGCGGGCTCCATTTCTTAACTATATTAGCTTTGTTGCTCTAGAGGGGCACTGAGATGAGGTACTAGAGAACATAGAACCGAGTCACACTCCGTGGACTGCTCAAAAATTGAACCTCAGTCCTTCACAGATAAAATCCACAGTCCAGCAGCATTAAACAACTTCGTCCACAGGCTTGTACAGGCAACCGAGAGAGAAGGGAAGGTTTCATTTTGCACGTCATGTTACAATCCACCCACTTACGGCCAATAAAATAGTGATTAACACATGGAAATCACCACAAATTGTAACAAAGAATCCCTTTAAGAGACTCAAATCAAAGAAGTGTTCATTTTTTTCTTAAAAGTAGTCGAACTGATTAAGTCATTATCAGTTTAGTTGGGGATAAATTGTTAACAGCTCATTTGATAAGTCTTATTGTGATCCTGTCCTTTTGGTAGAGGGGTCTGGTTTTTGGTTTCAGTGTTTAAAAGCCTTTCTTTCTGGGTTGCTGGTATCAGTTGTATGTGGATTACTCCTCCCTGACCTGCTGCGTTCTGCTGTTTCAGAGAGCTGTGAAAGGTCTGTTCAGCCCAGAAACAGAGCTGGATTTAGCCGATATTTGCATGTTAATGTACCCGATACAATCCAGTACAGAGAACAGATATGGGATCAGGGCAACTGCTACTTTTTAAAAGAGTCCCCTTTTTCATGGGAGGTCTTTTGACTGTTGGAATTAGCAAAGTGCACTGTTTCAGTATGTGTGTCAGAGGGAAGGGGGGCTCAAACACACACACACACACACACACACACTTACGGCACACCTAATCTCACCCTCCTTGATTGCCCCAGATGGATAGGTTTCTCTCTCTGTTTTGATGTGCGCTGCTGTCCCCCTAATTCCAAGATTTAATCACTCTGTGTACGCACAAAAACCTCAGCTTGCCCTCAGCCCACTTGAGGGTGACCTCTTCAAGTCTGCTGCGCCGGCAGCCACAGTACGCAGGGCAGATGTGGGACATGAGCCAATCTGCTCCCCGAGGTATTTGCCATCTCCATCCTCTCTGTCAACACTCTGCTTTCTATGCCACTCACAATGAGAGGCAGAGCTCTTTGGTGTAAGATGAGTTAAGATGGAGAAGGCAAACTTTGTCCGACACGGATTGAGATCGGTCGATGTCAAAGGGGATCGTTTGATGTTTGATCGGCTGTTGCCGTTTGTACTTTGAGGGCCTGACCGTTTGAACATTGAGCCGATGTGTCCCAACAAGTATTCTTTAGGTTGGTGTTTGCACGGATTTGCATACTGGCCCGGGATGAGCTGAATGAAGAAGTGGGTTATTTACGTTTCAGGGTGAATTTTCCAGCCTGTTGATCAATAGATGACACATTTTGAGCAGCTTATTTAGAGAAGTTGCAACTTGTTGATAAACGTATTAAGGCCTAAATACTGGAATAAATGTATACAATGTACATTTCTGCAAAGCATGGATCTATTGGAACGATTATTAAAATACGTTTCAATTGTGAGGGTGAGTCACATCAAATCCCAAATCCCTGCCAGCACACTAACAGCAGTCTGCAGAAGAGACGTACCACTGCCACCAATGTAAAGTGTATTGGGCTTGCTCAACTGGGCAATGTTAATGAGAAAAGAATAAACAGCACATAGAGACGTAACATTAGTGCATTTAGCAGCATCAAACGTATTTAAATGTTCTCTCCCCCATGTCACAAACGCTGGTTTCATCCGGATATTGCGATGATACAGGGCTCAGTAGTCGATGACTGCTGGACCCTAATAATGAACTAACAAGTCTATTGAAGGGATCTTAATGTGTGGCTTTCAGAGCATGAATAAATTAATATCCATGAATGGTGAAATTAAATTTTTCTTTAGTCTCATCTATATTTAAATCCAGTTTGTCCTTCTCATGATCATCCTTTTTACATTTAAGATCTCCAGTTGTGGATTGAATTTGAATCTTAAATAACTCCCTGCCTTGTGACCACGACGCACATGCTGACACTTTTGCTTTGCTGTGAAGTGTTAATTGTAAGTACCACTGCCTCCGTCGGTCAAGTGACAGTCCCGTCAGCCTTTCCATCTGATCCGCTGCGTCTCAGCTGACTTTGCATTAACATGTAAATTCTCACCTGACGTTTGGGAGGTTTTAACATCATCCTCCTAAATCATTGTCGGCATGACATGATGGCCGTAAACGGGGGGAGCAGAGGTGCAAACAGCCTCCTATCTACCCTTGCTGGGAAGCACAAGGCCTTATTGAGGTGAACAATGCCTCCGCAGAGAAGATGGGTGCTACTGTTTGGAGAAGGAAGCTGTGACTCAAACCGTTGCCTTTAGCCTAAAGGTGTGAAACACATTAGCAGCTCTTAAGGTCAGTGACAGACGTGCCTATGTATATGGAAACTCCACAATGTAGCAGCAGGACCTTTGATTTGGGCCAGTCTTTGTTCAGCCGCCTCACACGGTGCATCAGCTGACCGACATTTCATGGTAACATGACAGGCAGGTTTGTGTGTGATAACATCTCTGATAATGAGTGTTGAAATGATGAGCGGAGTCCTGTGACCCCATGCGGTTGCTTTATGACCTTCCCCTGGCTAGGCTCCAGAATGAGGTTTAGTTTAGCGATGGCCAAAGGCAATAAGTTCTGGTCATGTGGATGGGTGCCGGGTGGCGGCGGGGGGGCGGCTGAAATGACTGTGAAGAAGTAATATCACTGTAAGGCCCTTTCAAACATGTGTCGAATATGTATCCAGTTATAAGAGGAAAGAATTTTTAACGATGATTCCTTGTAAAAAATGAAGGTGGTGTGATAGCCAGAACGCAGTGTGTACTGTAAGTATCTGATGATGAGACTACTACTATGAATACTAATATCCTTTATACACTGGACAAACATCACCACCCCGATCTACTAACATCCGGCCTTCACAGTGCAAAAGAGTACCTCGGCCATTCATTCATTCGCGGGTCAGGTGACTGTGCAGCAGTTATGGGTATTTATCAGTCCCAGCTAATGGACAGGAAATGTTTTTTTCCTTCTCGAAGTTCAGGACATTGGTGCAAAAATCCATCTCTGCAGCGTCCATATAGGCATGACATTTACATATATACTGTATATATATATATATATATATATATATATATATATATGTGTGTGTGTGTGTACAATAATAGTGTGAAGGAGTAAACAGCCTATTTTTGGCAGGTTAACCTGTTTACACAAAACTGCACATGTAAGTGTTGATTCAGTGAGGAAATCCATTTGTTTCCTCATGCATGGTCAGGATATTGCACTGCCACCTCACGGCTTTGCGATTTCCTCATCTTTAATTACAATGTTTAGCACTTACGCTAGTTTGGCAGGCGGAGGCGTACCACGTGTTAGTAAAGGTGATGGAGGAAA
>CAEMYA010000103.1:3226568-3242619 GCA_903131615.1 Diplodus sargus | reverse complement strand
AAAAAAAAAAAAAAAAGACTGAGTGGGGCTGCAGCTCCGGATCCTCAAAGCAATGAAAGCAGTGTACACAGAGAGGAGAGAAGATGTCAGTGTTTATGCTCAAGAGGAAGAGGCAGAGAGAGCGGGAGACGGGACACACAGATAAACATACAGAGAAAGAGAGGGAAGGAGCGGCCTCCCTCCTTTCTCGGGGCGTCTTGGCTGTTCCTGACAGGGAGCTGAGGAGGTTGCCTGTGTGTGAGTGTGAATGTGTGTGTTTGTGGAGGGGCTTGGTTGTTGGCATAGAGACTGTCTGCAGGAAGCGGCAGTTCCAGGCGGAGCTCCGCTGGCAGACGCTCTCCGCTCACTTCCTGTGTGCTGCGAGGCAGGCAGGCACGCGCGCACACACTCGCATGCGCACACACTCGCACGGGGTCGGAGCGGGGCAGGGCGCTCGCCTGGAGAGCGGTCCGGCGAAATGAGAGAGCGAGGGAGGGAGGCAATGGAGGGAGGGAGAGAGGGAGGGAGGAGGGAGTTCAGCAGAGAGCAGCACTTTCCCACAGTCTGGGGATTTGACACATGGCTCTCACACATTCCTCAGCCCTGCGGCCGACCGAGCATCGGCACTCAGGGAGAGGAGGGAGAGGAGGGAGAGAGAGAGAGAGAGAGAGAGAGAGAGAGAGAGAGGAAGGTTCCACCCTTGGCGCTTGCAAACAATATGGAGTTATGGAAGACAGACAGTGTGTGTCTGTGTTTGCATGTACCCCATATGTGTGTGTGTCTGTGTGTGTGTGTGTCTTAACATGTGTTTGCCTCATGCACCAGTGTTTAACCCTTCCGCAGCCGCGCCTGGCTTGTCAGACAGAATCAGTCAGTGACACACAGAAGCTGGCAGGTAGAGCGATGAGCCCGGCGAGCTGAGGACAGGCGTCACCGATGACTTTTCAGAAACACTCGGAGGATTGTGCTTCCCAGCCTGTGTTAGTGCTGCAGGGACGTGATGATTGAGAGGCCTCTGTCACTTTTCCTTCCGGGCCGTGATCGAAGAATTATCAGAGGCCGATGGCAAAACTAGACCTAGAGTGTAGAGCCTTGATACAGATTATTATTTGTGCCTGCATCAAATTGTAGTCAGTCGCAGTCGCAGATACCAGCCACCTAAATGCACCCGATCAAGACCCATGCATTGATGTTTGAGAAATTCACAAAAAAAACTTTGTCCTGGACTCTTTCTTTTATCCAGGTCCACCACAAAAGTCAATGGGGTGTTTTTTGGGGCCGATACTCACCGTCCACATCCTCCATCCAAGTTTCAAGGGAATCTGTTCCATTTGTTGTTTTTTTTGCAATCCTGCTGACAACCAACAAAAAATGACAAAATACATCAGGCGATCCTTAATTTCTCATAGTATCTTTGCGCAGGGTGACATCCTCCTACACTGACACTATCCGCATTGAAGATGCTTTACAGAAACATTATAAAGATCAAATTAACTGTGTGTTAATGTTTATTTGATCATTTCATCAGTGTTAATCAAAAAACACAAAAGCCATTGTTACTGCGCTTTTAGGAAAGCAAGATTAGCAAATGTATATCCTGATTTAGTCTGATTCAGTCTAACGTGACTCATGTGCAGCACACCGCTCCACTAACCTCTGTCACGTCCCTCAGAGTAATCAGCTTAATACACATGTAACGTTCAAACTGTTTGCATCTGACGGACTTGTTTCACCTCCTCACCTCCCTGTCCCTGTGTTACTCCATCAGATCCAGTCATGTGTGCGGGAGACCATCGCATCACTTCATTCTTCTCTGTGGGAATCCATTTAGATAACTTGACTATGAGAAGAAAGGTCATAAATTGATATTGGAAAGACAAGACAGGGCTTTGCTAATCTCCGGGAAATGTATACTAACAGTCCAGAACAGAAAGAAATCAGGAATGTGGTCTTGTGGTTTTCCATCTCTCATTTCCTCATGTCACTTTCTCTCTCCCTTTCTGTCCCACCTCGTCTAGTTGGGTCTTTGATGTCGGAGGCCGCGGGTCCGTCCTGTCGCTCTCCCCCTGCTCACTTAGCCCCCCCCCTCCAAGCCCCTAGTGCTTCCTTAAATAAATGTTCTGCTCGGCGGGATTTTAAAAGGAAGCCAAGGTCGCCCTCCTCGACAATTACAACATAGGCTGGGAAGAGTTGCTCCGCAAAGCTGCGCCGCCTGGCCCACGCCAACAGACACACGGACCACCCGTACACGCTCATGATTGAGTGTGTGTGTGTTACTGACTGCGTGCGTGTGCGAGCAGCGGAGTTAAAGACCTGACAAGCAGGAAAATAAATGGTTGCAAGGGAAACCTGGGGTGGAGGGAGGCGGCATGAGTTGAAGATGGGAAGATGAAAGTAGGCAGGCTGAATCATTTCTTACTCGAGTGCCCGTCCGCTATGGAGGATCCCAAATTGCCAATTAGGATGTCCCTTCTTCCCCCCTCAACCCTCCCTCTCCCTCCAGCTTTCAAGCTTGGGGTCAAAATTAGAACATCTGAGTCTCTAAATGGCTGTGTTTCTCATTTGCGAGAGAATCCCAACACAGCGGGGAGGAAAACGGCTGTGGCCCAGGCGGTGAATGGCAAGCAGGCGTTTGATGCTGGGAAAGCGACAACAAAGCATTCCCGGGGGGAATCAATAGGGGGACGGACCAGCAGTGCTATTCCGCACTACACGCCTGTGACACCTTGACACTGCAACTTCCTGCTAATTAAGAGCCGGTAGTCTCTTCCCTGTCGGCACATCCTCAGTGTGTCCGTGTGTGTGTGCGCGCGGGGCTAGAGAGGTCAGCTGGACTGATGAGCCAGGTCAGTTTGGATAGGAAGGGATGGGTGGGAATGAACATTTGAGCTGAGCTGTGTGTGTGAGGAACGTTTGTGTGTGACACTGTGGTGCAAGCTGGTCTAGGTGTGGTTTGGTAGCAGAACGCCTCTCATCCTCTGCCAGTTTTGTGTGTGTTTTTGTCAATGGAGGCATCGGGAGCACAGCTGCCGAACCGCTTAGCGGGGCCAATAAAAGAGAATGAACGATATGATGGAGGTGGGCTCAATTCCATCACCTGCGTGTTCGCATGTCAGGGATCAAGCCGGGGATTCATTTTTAATGAGGGTATCCTTTTTTTTCTGTGACAGATACCAGAACATCATAAAGAAAAGAGGCTTCGCATGGAGCCTCTGTGTAGAACCATCTGTTACTGCATTGTGAAGGTTACGTTGAAGTTTATTTCTATGACATCTACACACTGTGTGTGTATCTCAGTAATTGTGTGTGTACCTGTTTTAATCCTCTGTTAGAAAGTCAAAACATCTGTCGTGACATGACATGAGGTGTGTGCGTTCGTTTTAATTGATTTCAGTGTAATTATTAACGTAGAGTGCTACAGGGCAATTTCCACAGCAGACATTAAAGACAAAACCCTCAAGAGAAAAGTTAATCTCATCTTTTGCTTGTCACAGCAGTCGTTTCTGTGTCTCATGTGGTTTGTGTGTGTGTGCGTCTCTGTGTGTGTGTGTGTGTGTGTGTGTGTGTGTGCGTGCGTGCTTGTGTGAGGAAAGTTTTGACGAGTGAAAGTGAGCGTTCATGTTTGTGCGATGGGGTCCCGCCCAAGTTGGGGCGAGTTGAGGCATCGCGGTTGCCCCCATTGTAGCCCAAGTGGCAACTGTTTCCCACTGATGTCTGATGTTTTTAGAGGTTCTCCTTTGTTTCCAGATGACTTGCCAGCAAAAAAAAACAAAGCAAAAAAAACGCCTGTCCTGTTCAGCCGTCAGCATGAGCAGATAGCAACAGCGCAGCGAGGGCGAATGAATAACACACACACACACACATATATAAGTCTTTAGTTTGGGGGGACGCGGATGAGGAGGGCTTTGATGTTTCCTCAAGATGTTTTGTTCGGCGTGGCAGACGCCATGCACCACAAAACAGTTCCCCCCCCTGTGTGTGAAGGCAGGGGATTAGCAGTTACTGGAGTCCCTCTAATGAAGCCTGTTTGATGTGAGGGCCCAATTACCGTACGGGGGCCTAGCGAAAGGGTTGGGTGCGTGTTCGTGTCGGGGGGGTGTTAGGGGGGGTGAGGGTCCCTGTGCCATGACGGCTCAGATGACCTCGTCAGCCACCCCTTTGACTCACCATTACCCCATTCCCCAGTTTAGTCTTCCTGTCCTCCTGACCCATATATTGTTAATATGCAGAGTTTACTTTGAAACCTTAACCAGTCAAACTCAATGGTACAGCTCTCTTCACTCATGTGTAGTGTATAGATTGGATCTCATAAAATACATGAAACGTGTCTCTCCAGATAACAGCTGGTAAAGCACATGATAAATCATTCATACTGTAGATTTATGTGTAGGTTTCGTCAAGGTTTTGACTAAATCTGTGGTTGTTTACATCATGGTGATCATCAACCGGAGGCCATCGTTTATATACTTATTGTCCTGATACATCACAGGCTGATTTAGGTGCCCGGCCACGTGTTCAGATGTCTTGGCAGTAGGGCCGCAACTTTTTTTCATCGTCAAGTTATCTTTCAATTATTTCTTCATTAAAGTTGCTGTAAGGTTTAGTGATCCCTGTTGCAGAGTGTTTGGTGAGTAGCCCATGTCTCTCCTGCCCACTTTATCCAATCAGAACAGAGAACTCCATGAAGAAGATGTCCTGTACGCTCATGAACACGCAGAGGGCAGGATCCTCCTTTTCACTGGCTCTGGAGGAACAGGGAAAGCTACCTATTCCAGTGCTCCGTGTGATGGCTCATGCTACAAAACTGGCCAAATGATTAAAAACGCTTGATGAAAAGAAAGAGGCAAAGGTGGCTACCTCACGAGACATGCAAGTGTGGTGATGTAGAGAGGAGGGAGGAGATTGCTAACTGCAAATTGGACAGGAAAGTAGCTAAAACGACGACAGCACTTACGGCACCTTTGATCGGTCAGTTGTTTGGCCTTGAATTGAGAAAAACGAGCACCAGTGTTTCCCAAAGCCCAAGATGACGTCCTCAAATATCTTATTTAGTCCTCAACCCAAAGAGGAGACATACTGTGCATTAAAACAAACAAAAGTACGAAACATTCAGTAGCCAACTTGCCGATAAACAGACAGAAGATAACATTTCATGACCAATTTAACATCTCTGATTATGAAACTCTGTTGCAGGTTCACCTGACGTTTTTTGTCAGAGCGCTTGGCGCCTACACGTGTTCCCACTAAGACAATAAAGGACTAGTTCTGTTATTTGAGCACTAATGTTGGTCTGAATATGACCTTAGTAGGGAGGAGTTCACCACGGGCAAGAATGGGAGTGTATGAGAATGAAAGAGACGGACGGCTAAAAGACTGAAATGCTGTCCCGCCATTCAGGCCCGTATCTGAGCGAGAGCAAATATTTAGCTTGTGGGCAGGGAAGAGGTCGGATGTGTTAGCATGGCGAGTCTGGCGGATGTGCTGCGTGTGCGTGCTGATTACAGGGAGTGAACATGTGGAGCATGTGATGTCTGACTGTGTATATAGGGACAACTGTGAAGTTTGTTTAAGATTGATAGCGTGGCAGCGTGTGACTGCAAGCTCCTAACTTCATATGCACATGTCTGCAAGTGATTGAGTCGTATGTCAGAGGGACAGATCGTGACAGAATAAATGGTAAACAAGGGACTCTCCCGCCAGTCGGAGCTTACTCATTGTCTGCATAGATGAAGGTTACAGTATGTGTGTCAGGATGTACGGTTTTCGTCCCATTAAGAATGAATTCCTTGCACTTGAGAATGCCATTTCAATTCTAATGATAACAGCCCACTTTGTTGAGTCTATCGCAGGTGTAGTTAACACACACAGCGCAAAAACCACTTCAATAGATATTCAAAACAAAACAACCGCACTCCCTTGGCTGTGTAGGTTAATACTGAGCATATTTACCTGAATAAACAAACAAGATGTTGCATTGAGCTGCCACTGTTGATTCTGAACCATGGCAAAAAAAAACAACCTTCTGTATGTGGTCCTCATTTGTTTGCCGTGTCCACTGAGACCGGGACATTCAGTGGTTAACCAACAAGAGTATGCCCGTGGGTTAGTCATTCTGTTGGTTTATTTGCATACACAAACACACACAAAGTAGTACAAAAACAGGTAACCCGGCTTCCATGTCCAAGGATGGCTCGTCTGCCAAAGGTCACGTGGGAGAAAGTGTGATGAGCGGTCGTATGAGGCCCAATGATTGAAGGCGACATGCAGCCAATCAGTGTCATAGAGAGTAAGGGATTCAAGGACCTCATTCAGTATCTTCAGCTAGAGTACAAAACACTTGTCAGGGGTAAAAGGGTGAGCTAAAAGTCAGGCTAGCCAGGGCAGATAAGCTAGCTCTAAATTGACAGCTAGACAGCACTCACAAACAAAAGCTACATCACAACTAGCCCCCAGAAAGAGCGCCAGAATCCAAAGCCAACTTCCGTTGTGGTAGCAGTTGCAACATCACGCGGTGCACTGCCTCCGACACTCTGTCAAGATATGAATGTAACGTCCTTGGATACTTCCAGTCTTCTCCTCACTCAGAGCCCTCTATGTCCTGCACACCTTAGACAACCTTGATGAGAAGGCGAATACAGAAAGATATAAGCCCACGCGTGATAACCCCCATCCACGTTAACTCCATAAACATTAGTTCATGATGGCAACTGCCCTGTGCCAATTGTATGTCACCTCATTTTGCGTTTTTTATTTTTTTCTTAAAAAGTAACCAGCTACCAGTTAATGGGTGTCTGCTATCACATGAAAAACAGTCACGGATTAGTATGTAGTATCATATAATAGAATATTCAGTATTGACTCACTGTTAATTTGATGAACATGGTCATAAAATGTTGATACTGAGTGACATATAGAATTGAAACAAAGTATCACTGACCGTTTTTTGCATTTCTATTAACTATGCTGACTCTAACCTCATCTGAATCTCAAGCGAAAACTCACGAGTCATCAGACCCTGCACTGTTGTGCTCCTAATCAGTTTCAAATTAAGTAAATGAAGTCATTCAGTTTTACGTTAGAAGGACAGATCACGACAGAAGGATTGGCAGACAGGGGACTCTCCCGCCAGTCAGCGCTTACTCACCGTCTGCCTGGATGCAGTCAAAAAAAACGGGTTCACCCACCCAGCACCGGTCTGTCCCGTTTTCACCGCTGTGGTCACGCCGCTGATGGCTGACCTCATCAGCTGCCTCTGATCGCTGGATGAGCTGACGTCATGCAAACAAGTCGCGCCTCACACCTCAGATGTTAAACCTGTGGATGTCTGCGTGTAAATGAGTGACTGAAATGTAAGTAAGCAGCGAAACAAACATGTTTATCTTCACTACTTCAGCCATTACCACCGCTGCTATGACCACTGCTACGACTTCTACTGCTTCTACAGTAACAACCAAACCATGAATGTGAAATAATGCAGTTTGAAATGACTTGCACCAAATGCATAAAACTGTCTGTTCAAAGGTATTTGTCACATTTATTTATTTATTTTTTTTATCTCTGCTTGATAACTAAAGCAGTGGGCCGACTTTTTCACTTCATTCACTGAGCCTCCCATGAAACTGTCTGGATCCTCCTGGGGAGGCGTGGTAAAACCACAGTTTTGATTGTGATTCCTTTTTTGGCATATCTGTTATGTGTTAGCAGTTGTACAAGAGAGACACTTCACCTATAAACTTATTAGATGCTTTCTTTCAAATCACTTTATGACCCTTCAGTGTGTATATTTTATATCTCCACTTTGACCGGCTACAACTGTAAAGTGACTCTGATGCGGTATTAATAATCTAAGTGGTAGCGCAGTATTTAAATAGGAGTAGAGGTATTCTGTGCCCTGACAAGCAAAAGAATACTGTTCACACATTTTAGACTCATTATGTAAAAAACCATCGTCAGTTCAGTTTTTGCGTAGGTGGCTCTAGAGAGGGCAAATATGGCTGATATGGGGCAGTCTGCGGGGTGAGAAGACAGGAAGTAGATGACAGGCACTCTGTGGCATGGGTCAGTGGGGGTCAGGGTGGTCAGAGAGGATGTGTGTATATGTGTGTGTATGGGGGGGGTGTTGCTGCGTGCCAACAGGGTCCTGTTTGCATCTCCAGAGAGGCCCGGAGAGGCGAAGATCTTATCTGGCGCGTGCCTCAGCCGCTGTTTCCCACAATCTGCATGCTCCACTGCCAGGAGGGGGGTGAGAGGGGAGACTTATGATTGTGTGTGTGTGTGTGTGTATGTACGTGTGTGTGTGTGTGTGTGTGTGTGTGTGTGTGTGACAGCAAGGGGACCCCTCCTGTCAACTTTATGCTGTTTTGACTGCCATGACATAATGCGCCTCAATACAGTGACCCCCCCCCTCCACCCACCTTCTCTCTCTCTCTCACACACACACACACACACACACACACCCTCCTTCCGCTTTTTCTTCTTCTTCAAAGGTTCCGCACATCAACAAGGGCCTCCTTTTCTATGAATGTCGCATATTTGGCTTTTCATCAGTGCCCCCATTCCTCTTTTTCTACTTAGGACCCCCAACCCCTCCCTGTCTTTTCCCTCGCCTATGTTTTTCACTTTGATTGAGGCTTTGCTAAGGATTAAGAGCCCCCCCCATCCCAGTCCCCCACCCCACCATTACCACCCTTGCATGCTTTTCTTATGCTGTTTGCTACGAATGATAAGTGGTGAACCATTACAGGACATATTGCAGAGATTAAATGACGACCTTGGCAGCCTTGATGAATGGAGAATCTCTCCTGACAGTAAATTCCGCGGCAAACACACACACACATGCGTGTCTTTAATACAGGCGCCCTTTACAGAATACACAAAAGCATCCTGGTATTCCTTTCCATCCTGTTTGTTTTTAAGTCGAAGTTCTTTTGAATTTCCAGCATTTTCAAACGGTGGCGGCGTCATGTTTCACAAAGGATTATTGCTAGCAAACTGCCGATGGATTTGTATGGGTAGCAAGTTTTTGCGCTGATGAGTGAGACGTGTCTTGACGAGCCTCATAGCAATTGTGTCTTCGCTATAATATACCAACAGCAGGATAAAGCTTGGTAGCAATGTCAACATGAAATACTATGTTCTAAGTCATTGTGTTACAGTAACATCCACCATATTCTATAACTCCATTGACAGCATTTCATAAATAAAATAGATATATCAAATACCTGTCCAGGAGGAAATGGGCACATTCTGGATCCATCTGGAATCTTTTCAAACCATCGGTTGAATAATTTACCAAGAGTGGTATCACTGCTCCTTTAAGCTGATGTTTATTCTTTGCTCACTCCTTCCCTTTCTGCTTTTTGCCATAATCACAAAATACGTCGAAAATAAAATTCTCTGCTTCCTGTCAACTGGCTAACACACCGGTCACTGTGAAACTTTGACAAGGACGCGTAAACAGGCTCTTTCGGTCTGCGTGCTGTAAATCGTTTAGTCTGAACTGGAGGGGAATCTGACCTGGGGACAGGCATCAAGAGTGACTGTACAGAAATGGCCAGTCCTCTTACTTATGGTCTCGTTTGCTTATGCAGGTCGTACAGAGGCGTCAGTATTGCACTGAGACTGTTTCATAACCAGTTAAAAACTCCTTTTAGCGTGTTTGTGTTTGTGTAGGTGCACACGTGGGTTTTGGACAAGCTTCCAGAGGTTAGCTGAAGAAAGCCCCGCAGATTTCAGGGAGTCACACCAGGTCGGATCCGGAAGCCCCCTTACATCCACCGCCACCGCTTCAAGGTTAGGAATCTGTGTGTGTGTGTGTGTGTGTGTGTGTGTTTTCAGCCGCCCCCACAGCTGGGAAAAGATCGATGCAGCCTCCACCAGCAGGCTCCTGGCCCCCGGCTGCTACTGTCTGAGAATGAGAGGCGTCGCGGGTGTGTGTGTGCGTGTGTGCGTGTGTGCATGCGTGCGTGTGTGCGTACGTGTGTGCGTGCGTGTGTTAGGGAAGGAGGGTGGATATGAAGAAGGAAGGAATGAGTGAGTAGTCGAGGGAGGGATGAGGGAACAAAATGAGAGGTGAGGAGGAAAGGGAGGGAAGAGACAAAATATGCCCAGGCTGGCTGACTCACTGCCTCCTTACCTCCCTCCCTCCCTTACTCACAAACACACATACAGAACGTTCTCTCCCCCGAGTACACACAAGCGCACACACAAACACTCATGAACACACTCCTCTCCTTTCTCTGCCAAGCGCTCCTGTGCCCCTGCTCATCTGCGTGGGGGGCCCTGCAGGCAGTCTGGGCCCTTACGTGCCCTCTCTTTACACACACACACACACACACACACACACACACACACACACACACACACACACACACACACACAGATTTACGCGCACACACAGAGGAGTTGATGTGTAAGACACGCTCTGATCCTGCATGCTGATGATGAAAGACAGGCAGCCGGGCTCCTGTCTTAGTGCCAGAGGGCAAGACCTGAGAGGATCCCACTGATTCTTGATCCTCCTCCTCCTCCTCCGTCTTCATCACTGTTAGAATAATTTGAATTTCACCACAGATTTCTTTTTTCTCGCTGTTTTCCTCGCTCTCATCTTAGACGGCATCTTGCGCGCTTCCTCTGTTTTTCATTTAGCAAGATTTTGGCAGACTCCAGCAACCGGCAGGTCTCAAGTTGAGGGCTAAAGTTGACGATTTGAGCAATTTTAATGGAAATCAGCAGGAAAGCAAGTTGTTTTCCTAAGCGCTAGCATAATGAACATTCCCTGTATATGTGTGGTTTTGTACTAACACCCAGCTCTGTGTAGTGGAGCACAATGCTTCATGTTTTTACGTGCATTGCCCCCAGCCTCACACCTGGCCTGGCAGGAGCTCTGGTCCCACCCCATCTCCTCTGGTTCCTCCATTAAACCCACCACTTCCAGCCCCTCCTACACCCACGAGAGGGAGGGACAGCACAAAGACCCCTTCTGCGTTCTTCAATCACATAAACAGCGCTCCGCAGGTCTAAATGAAACCTGTTGCCCACATTCCAGTGCAGTTTAGCGAGAGGATGTACCATATGTGTCTGTAAGGTGCAGATGGCCTGAGTGGTGAAGGCATAAATTAGCCTGTGCATGGAAGGGAGATCCCCCATTGTTCTGATGGATTGCACACACGCACACATACACGCACACACACATGCATGCACACAAGCCCTATGAGTCTGGCTA
The DNA here is from genome assembly GCA_903131615.1 of Diplodus sargus. NCBI lineage: Eukaryota > Metazoa > Chordata > Actinopteri > Spariformes > Sparidae > Diplodus > Diplodus sargus. Next base: position 3,231,416 of record CAEMYA010000103.1, on the reverse strand, counting down.
AAGCAGGAAGATCACACACTCTCTGTCACAGCCTCTCAGATCAGGCTGCCCAGAGCTTCCTGTAATCCCTCCTCTGTAACATTAATTATAAACTGGTGCTTTGTGCCCTGCGGACCAACCGTGACTTTCCCAGGACAATTAAAGTTACTCAGTAGAAAAAGGGGGATTGGGCAGAAAAAGAGGGAAAAGGGGATCAGGGAGTGAGTCAGAGGATTTGACTGGAGCTTCGTCTAAGGGCGCTGAAGTAAGGCAATGGGTGAGATGAGAGAGAGAGTTTAGGGCTGGGCGTACAGGATGTCTAACTTCAGTCGGAGCAGGGATAAGTCATAGGCACTGGAGCTTTTATATTGTTCTGTAAGTGAGGCTTTTAGCATAAGCTTTGGCCCCAGAGTCGTGGGTTGAACGGGGAAGGGTCTGGGTGGGCAAATGCCTGGCCAGGGCGGATGCGGATTATCTGCCATCTCAGGGGAGTAATTGGCCGATGTGTGGGAAACATGACCCTGTTGTACTTATCCACCCCAGTAATTCATGAATGCAAGAAACATGTATAAAATATCCAATCCGTTTCTCCCTGTGACCCGCAGTCATATACATGTATGTAGCCACGGCAAAAATCGCTGCACAGTACAGCGAGGCCCCTGGGGGCTCGCAATAATTGCCTGAACATCTACCCCACTGGTCACTGACCTTTAACAGCCCACCGAAAACACTAAATCCTGTTTGACTGGCTTTTTTTTTACTTCCTGGCAAGCATGAGTCGCTCCGTGGAGGGCACTTGCATTGTTGTGCCGGTTTACAACAACTAGAAAAAAGCAGAAAATACATTACGCTGCCTGGTGGAGAAAAGGGCCGCCAAGCTGTGTCCCTGCCCTGCCTTTTGCCTTCTGCCATGCCCTGAGATAACTTCACTTCTGCAGCTCACTGTGCCAAGGGCAAACCCTTTCAAGTTGCTCCTGATCTGTTTGCAACAAGAGGGTTGATTTCTAGATAAGAGAAGGCAGGACAGCTATCAGGCCAGCGAGTGAAGTGGTTCATTTGACAGATGTTGTTATCCCAAATAGATCTGATAGGCCGCTGTTTAATCCTGTTAAGGCACCTTGCTTCAGGACATGAGCCCAGCTTCCTCAGCGACGCCCGGTATCTGAACCCTTGACCCCTCGCCGTGGCCAGAGAGCTGAACTCTGAGCTGTGATGATGCATGGATCTCTATCTTCCATTCATGTATGCAACTCCTCTGCATTGGTGATTCATGTTCAATGGCAGCATTATGTACCTAAATGGGAAAACAGGAGGTGATCTGACCAACTGGACAAATCTTTATTCACCGCCACATGTTGGTATTAGGTGTTGTCAGGTGTTTAACATGTTCAGCTGTTGGTGGCCTGTTGGTGACTTCTTTTCCACATTCGTTGATGAATTACTGAGCGGGCCTACTGGGCATCAGCCTGACGTAAAAGAGACACAAAGCAACTACAGGGAGACAAAAGTACTACAAAGAGGGATACAACTACAACAAATAGACAAAAAATGACCATGAGGAGACACAAAACAACACAAAGAGACAAAAATGTACTACAAATTGACACAAAATAAATACAAAATGGCACAAAACAACTCCTAAGGGGCACACAACTAACACAAAAAATGAACAGCTACTTAAAGACACAAATCAACCACAGGGGTACCTCAAAGAGATACAACACTACATAAAGACACTAAAAACTACGTAAAGACACTACAAACTCCATAAAGACACTACAAACTACATAAAGACACTAAAAACTACAAAGGGACATACAGCCACCAAGATAAGAAACAAACAAACAACAAAAAATTGCACAAAACAACTACAAACAGACATACAGTTACCACAAAGAGACACAAAGCAACTGTAAAATGACACAAAACAACTTTAAAGAGACACTGTGTGTCTTTCAATCTGGGTGTCCTTCTATAAACAAATGGGGGGTGGGGGGATTTTACATGTGTGTGCCCAGGGGCCCCGTGTCTCATAATCTGTCCGTGTTCACATTTGGTGCTTTGTTTCTGGTTGGCCTTGTTGGCTGGTGAAGTAGCAGCAACACCTAACATTCAGTACCAATGCAGGATCAAATGACGCTGTAGGTGGAGTTTGGACATAGAAAGCAGCCTCATGTTTGCATTGAGTCTCAAACTTTCAGTTTTGGTTACATTTTTACTATTTCACAATAATCATCAACCATGCTTAAGTTGCTTTGAAAAGCTAATTGGTCGCCGTGAGTGATCATTGGCCTCGAAACGTTACAGGTTCAGTCCAGTAGTCAAGACACTCTGCCTGTTTACTTAAGATGTTGGTAAGTGGGACATTAAACTGACCCTAATCCCTTGCTGTAACCCTGTGTGGATAAGCAAAATTATCACGTGGAAAGAAGAAGAAAGAGTGAAGGACCATACTGTGAAGTTCAGAGAACAAAGCAGCACTAGTTCACACACCTCCTGCGTTCCACGCTAAGTTTGCCACTGGCAGAGTAGCTGCATAACAAGAACTAAGAATATCTTCTTAAATGGCTAAAGAGAGCAAGGACAGGTAGTGCCTCTGTCCACGGAAATATTTTAGAATTGTAAACAAGACCTTCGCATAATATTACCACTTTTGTGGTTGTTTTTGTGTGCATACCCTAGATACTTTGCAAGAAGAAGGGCACGCTGTTTTTCTTCTTTACATCTAGAGAAAAGGCTTGTGGTCATTGTTGTTCTTGAATAGTTTTGTTTTCTTTATCTTTTGACCCTTTGGGTGGAAAGCCGGTGCATCTCTTCCGTAACAGCTGAGTTTTTCTGTTTTCCTCCACGGACTCTGTGTCGTTTTCCATAGGGTAACGGTTAAAAAGGACCAGTCCACCTAAAATGAAAATCCAATCATCTTCTCCTACATCTCACCTGAAATGCAGTTGAAGTCAAGCCGGGTCAAACTGCAATCTGTATCCTGCTGTGTCTGGATGTCCTGCAATGTTTCATTTCAAGGTAAACTGTGCCTTTGAAAAGGTGTTTCTACATAATGCTATCAGCTTCTCAAAAAGTTAAGACATGTTGACGCAGCCAGTTTACTTTGCGCGGCAGGTGGTTTGAAAAGATTTTGTTATCCAATCTGGATTAACTTGAGTGCAATGGTGTACGGCGTGAATAGGCGTAGTGAGGCACAGTTCGGTTCTGCTGAATGAACAAAGATTATGTACACTAGATATCATTCTCATCATTGTGAAGGGAGTAGCACCTTTAATGGCCCTCGAGGAGATGTGGCGAGCGAGCCGGCCCTTTTTAAATCGCTGAAATTAACACTGCGGCAGCCAACACTTGACTCCGGTCCAGCCACTTACACGTCAATGGCCTTTTCCATAATCCTTTGCCCAGTGGTGATTGCGTGCAGGCCTGAGTGGGTGGAGAAGAGAAACTGATTGCTGAAACCAATGTATGGCTGAGAGTCGTAGCCAGCAGGCCTGAGATCTCACAGCGGCGGCAGTTAGCTCATCTGCTCGTTGAAAGCTGAAGCTCCCTCATGACAAACAATGGAGCCTGGGATGGGTGTGGCAGCGGAGGAGGCGAGGGGGCAGATAGGGTGTTAAAGTGACTGAGAGGGAGAGACTTTGGCAGGGATGGGGGGGCAGCAAGGTGAAACCTGGAATGTGCTGGTGATGAGGTCATACCTGTGTGTAGGGGAGATGGTCTGCGTGTGTGTGTGTGTGTGTGTTAGAGAGAGAGAGAAAAAGCCTCAGAGAGGATTCGGTTCACAGCCCCTTGAGGCCCCATCAGTAGTGATGTCATGGGAAACCATTACAAAGCCCATCTCGGCTGTTTGTAAACTCTCTCCATTTCCTCGTCGGAGTCTGAGGGGCCACATGAAAGCCTCCGTTTTGAACTCCTGAATAAAAAACACAACATGTCTGAGGGCAATCCACTGTAACAGTACCGGAGCGGGGCAAAAAATAGCGAGTGAAAACGTACTCCAACTTGGACAAGATGTAAATCATTACTTTTGCCTTTGATGTGCTTCCCGTCTCTTCCTCTCAGTCTCTGTCTCCCTCTCGTCTTCATTACTTATCATTTCTCTTGACCGTAAACATTGTGAACTGATCCCGGCTGCTATCCTGCAGGAGCGCGGGGGCCCCCCTCTCTCTGTGCGCCGCGCTGAAAACAGATCAACTTGGAGGAGCTGGGAACTTGAAAGGAGGGAGCTAACTACAGGGGATAAACACATTCCTCTGCAACCCGGCCTGCTACCGTTGCTGCTGCCACTGGCTGGTGGCAGTGCAGGGGAGCTCGCAGCAAGGAGCATTGTTGCCACAAAGCGAGGTGGACGCGGGGAGTGGGGGGGTGGTGGGGGGATCGGAGGCGGCTGAATATCCCTGAGTTCCCTTAGATCTCAAAGGCAGCAAGCAGCACTTGACCTTTCCAGCACTAAAGGAATATGACAGCCGTGAAGCCGACAGAGAGAATAGGGAAAGAGGCAAAGAGGGGAAGCGAGAGGCAAGAGACAAAAGCCACACAAAGTGCAGGCTGCCACCAAAACAGTTAGTTTGCAATCAACGTCAGTCATCCCTCTTGTCGGGACAGTTTGATTTCCACCTTTCAAATGAGGCGTTTATTTTTGGCCTGATAACAGCACAGGCCAAATTGAAATTGGCAGCAAGACAATCTACAGATAATAGTCAACTACGCAGGAGATTATGTGAACAGCCCTTTCTTTCACTTTACTCGAGCCCCCACCCTGTCTCTCCTGTCGAAGACGAGAAAGGAGGAAATGAGGGAGGGAGAGAGAGAGAGAAAAGGGCTAATCTTAGTCACAATCAGAGGAGGCTGGGAAGGCAAAAAAAA
>CAEMYA010000103.1:3206081-3226337 GCA_903131615.1 Diplodus sargus | reverse complement strand
GGGGGGGGGGGGATGAGGGCTTGAGGTGGAAGAGAGGAGGGAGAGATGGCTGCCCTTTTTTCCTCCAGGAGGGAGGCTAATGCTCTGGGGGAGAGTAATCCTCGGGGCCCTCTTGTCTGATAAGGTTGGCCTTGGCCCAGGTAGGAGGGGGAAAAAAGGGCCCCGGGGCCTCCCAGGGCATCCTCGCTAGACAGCTCTGCCCTCTGCCAGGTTAGCACGGGAGCACAACTTGATGAATTATTACTCAAGCCATTAGTTATAATCACATTTGAGTGATAACAATGCACTACCCTATTGATCCCCAACAGTGAAACTCTTTCTTGGCATTCTTCCCTGCAGGGAGGTCGAAGGTCAGGGACAGCTATTGTAGAGAACAGTTGGATCCAGTGGGAGTTCAGCGCCTTGCTCAAGGAGTCTTTAGTAGAGCAGGGCCTTGCTGACACCTGACAAATAGTCCCTCCAACCAAAACCTAGCTAATTCATACTAATTTCTGAGTGTGTATTTTGCAGTAATATCATGCTCGTGAGGTTGAAAAAATCAGAGAAAATTAGTTTCTGACTTTTTGGTACACTACTATTATGTATGATTATGCTTTTAATAACTGAATAGTTAACTGTAATTACTAGTTAATCGAAGATTGTACGCTTCATCAGAGCAAAAATAGCACTTTTTGATATCAATTTATGGATTCATTTGGATTAAAACACCTATTCTGATTATCAGAATACAACACATCTCATTTGCAGCCATGTTGTCCCACCATAACGACTTAAAACTCACGAACACGCCAGAGTTGGTACAGCACCTTGCCAACTCAGATTTTGTGCATCCAAGGAGCACCTGAATGCACAATAGCATCAGAGTTTTTTGTCCAATATTCTATTTAATACACCTATATATCTTGTCAATGCACATTTAACTCGTCCTCCAACCATTTTGTCACCATTTTCAGCGAGATTATTGTCCACACTCAGGATGTAATTCGAGCGATACAGCAGCCGTCATGACAAAACCACCCCATCTCATTTCTCCGCACTCCCACTGGAATCTAAAACAACTACCTGTGAAGACAAAGCAGTTTCCTCAGTCTGACTTTAACCCTCCACCTCCCCGTTACCCGCCGAGGTGTTTAAACTAATCACCTTTATGCAAATCTGAGTAAACCCTGAAATTGACACGCTTTATCTGGGTGTGATGATGGGGAGGATCAGTGACTGCATGGGAAAGATCCGCATCGATACTCGGCGCGTGTTTGTTTACACTAAACTAGGCCTATTAGAGATAATGATTCACAGCATCAAGCTGTCAGTTTAGGGAGCCGCATGCGTGTGTGTATGAGTGTGTGTGCGCATACCTCTTCAAAGGCTGGCCGTCTTATCTACAGTCAACAAACGGCCTCCTTAGGAGGAAATGGGGAGGCTTCCTGCACCTGTAATTCAAATGTCTCCGCGCTCAATGAGAGTAAACAAGCGATACTCCCTCCACTCAGTTGTATGTGGACCTGATGGTTAATGGATGGGAAAAGAAAGGGGCAGACCTGTTCAGAGGCTCAAAGAGAAATGGAGTGTTTCAGTTGCTTTTCCCGTTTCTTGTGCGAATTTAAAAAGCTGGCAACAGGACACGTTGAGATTGTCTCTCCAGTGTAGAGATAATCGTTGCCCCGAGATCTTGTTTGGACAGTGATTCTGCTCCGAAACACTTACTGTGCATCCATCATAATCCATACATATTCTGCCATAGGACCAGAACCGGTAGACAGTGTCAAACTCACGTACAAGTAAACATACAACAGTGCGAATCTGACCCAAATCTGACGCCGCATTATCTTTTATCTTTTCAGTATTTTGACAGTTTGAATTCGGTATACAAATATGTCCACAGACAGAACATCCAGTAAATGGTGGTTACGCCGCATTTGCATGAGTGGCCCTCGCCCCCACCCGCACCACCACCAGCAGCAGCAGAAGCAGCCGTATTCCCAGTCTGCTCCAGCCTCGGGCATGCTAACCAGAGACCCAGGCCAACTCGCTGGTCCTCTCCCCAACCGCTTCCTCTCCACCGCTGCTGGGTTTGACTCACCGTGACCCCTGACCTTCGACGCTGCACCGCCTCCCCCACACATGCAAATTGCGACGGTCTGCTCCAGGAGGCATCAGAGAAAAAAGGAGCGGGTCGGATGGAGGGAAGGAAGGGAGAGAGAGAAAGAGGAATGACGTGGAGGATGGAAGCGAGAGGGGAGACGGAGCAAAAGACAGAGAGACCCCTAAAGGAAGTGCGAGCGTCTTGGTCTCTGAAGTGGAGGGAGGCAGTGGCAGCCGCCTGGGGAGGCTCCGGTCTACAGCCCCGCACTGAGGCCTTAAAACATTTCTCTCTGTTTTAGCCAGCCAAAACGGACCCCAGCGCCTGTGTCTGCGAGGCTTACAGTGACCCATGCTGATCTTTCTGTGTGTGTGTGTGTGTGTGTGTGTGTGTGTTTGTGTGCGTGCGCGCGTGTGTTTGTGTGAGAAAAAGAAAGCGTGAGTACATTCACTGTACTTATTGTTTTCCTTGCTCCCAGGCTGCTCCAGGCACCTCACTTTGTGTGCGTGCGTGTGTGTGTGTGTGTGTGTGTGTGTGAGGGGAGGTAAAGCGATGTGTGCGGCTGTATCTGGAGAGCCTCCAAACCCCCTCATCTCCTCTCCTCTCTCCTCCTTCTGTTCTCTCTGCTTGGAGGATCTGTCAGTTCTCCTTCTCTCTCTTTGTCCCTGCTTTGATCCTGCTCTCCAAGCCTTGGCTGGCCTCGCTAACAGCAGCTGAGCACAGGTCCTACTCCACTCCCACTAATAACACACATTCACGCCACTCTGGGATGGTGCGTGCGTGTGCACGGACACGCACGCGCGCCAACACTCTCGCTCGCTGCTCCACTTACTCCCCCTCTCTCTCTTCGCGCTCTCTCTCACACACACACACACACACACACACACACACACACTCCAAAGTCAGTAATAAACTGGCTCCGCTATCATTCAGCGCTTTCTGTGAGTTGTCAGAGCTTATCGCTTTCACACACCCCTCTGTTCGCTGTGACCCTGCAGTTCGCACTGGAAGCAACTTGGGCGCTGGGTCACTCTATTCTGACTGATTGTGGGTGGTGCTAGAGCCTCCGAAACACAGCCAAATAGTGGTTTATTATCGTAGACACGGTTTTCTTTTCAGCGGGCAGATGTAGGCAGATGTATTTCGAAATGGAACACTGTTTTGAAGATTTAGATTAGAGAACATTTGGTGCCAGGTGCCCTTGGTAATAATCAGTGAAAAACTAACATATTTTGATAAAGTTGAATGTTTCTCATTTTGGTTACATCAAGGCCTAACTTTAATTTATCATTTACAAAGCCTGTCATTAAAGTATTTTTAAAATCTGGCTTTTTTTTTTACATTAGTCAGCTGCCTTTTTGGAGATTCAAAATACACAAATACTACAGAGACTCGTAATTTAAAATAGTATAATAAAGCAGTGTTAAATGTATACACAGAGCAGTTTGACAATAACAAAAACTGGACACGAAATCCACTTTTGTTTTTTTCCCAGAGCTATCAATCATCAATCTTGTCTCGCAGTCGTCCTCAGCTGATGTTGCAGTCTCCCCCCATATCTGACCACCTGTTAAGCTATGGCTGAAGTTTCATAGGTCATGTGACGACAACCACAGCTGTTCCGATACCGTTTTTTCTTCCCAATACAGATTCTGTATACTTCCAACCCTGTGTAGAGGTTATATTATGTTATGGCTGGATATTTTATGTGATCCCCATCCAGGATTTTACAAGAGGCATTTACAAGCTGGTATTGGTGTCAGAACAACCCGAATGACAACTGAGCAGCCATTTCTGTGGCAACGGTATGAGATATTCACTATGTAATAACCATGTCAGACAATATCGCAGTTTATCGGTATTACAACAAATGTTACTATAGGCAGTACAGTGACCCTTAAAGAAATCAAAACAAATGGTTATTTTGAGTTGAACAGACACTTAATGATAATTTCACAATTTATCATGTCCTGACAGACATGAACTACATGTAGACATGAATTTTAAAGGAGACCTATTATGCCTTTTCTTTTTTATATATAAATATATATATGTTCTTTTATATGTAAATGATCTTGAAAGTTAAAAATGTCCACGGAAGCTCCTCTCTCCCACAGAAAACACTGCTCCTGAAATGCCTCGTCAGCAGTCTCCCCTTAACACAGATTCACACATTTGCTGCTAGTTTAATAATACTAATAATATAGAAATCAGTGCCATAGACAACTAAATGTAACCTTTGCACCGGTGTATCGCTGCAAGCCTAGTTATAGCTGAGCAAAGTCCAGCTGCTGAGGAAGACTGTGAGATGTGGTTGAAAGCTCAAGAAAAAGCTCTTAAGTAGACCTTGAGGTAAGATTAATTGCATGCTGCTTTTCAGAAGTCCAGAATGAACCTTCACACTGAACTGTAACAAGTACATTGAAGCTGGACCAATTTGAATAAGATATATATAACAATACATTCAACTAGTCACCAGCTCCTTTACTCCTGCAGCCTTTTCGAAGTAGAAGTCGCTGGGAGCGCGGAGTCTTTGCCTGCTTGTGAGGAACTTCTTACCTAGTTTGCACTTCCCAAGCCGAGCTGCAAACTCAGTCGGCTGTTGACAAGCGGTGGCTGTGCACACATCGGCCACTCGGCTCTGGAGGAAATGAAGGGATTTCTGGTGACTCGCTGTTGACCATACTAATCACAGTGTGAACTGGTGGATAAGTCAAGTCAGTCAACCACTGTGTGGCCAGCCTCCTGGGAAAGCAGGCTGCGTCAACACAGTGCCACCCTCAGTTTGGCAGCAGCGGCCACATGACACCTCCAGGCTGGCCTTGATACAGCCTGTCTGGCTGCCTGCTTACTTCCCACTCTTCTTGCCAGCCAGTAATAAAGCTTAAATGCCAGCATAGGCATTTAAGCCTCCACCCTACCTCCCTGAACACACACACACACTCACACACACACACAGCCTTGTCCCCCCTTGTGGCACCAGGAGAACCGGTTGGCAGCCGCACTGTCAACCAATGGCTTACTAAGGCATGAGCAGCGGGTGCCAGATTGTTTTGTGAGAGCAATATCTCACACTTTCACACACACTTTAGCCCCGCAATCTCCCTGTCTAATTGCATTATTGCTGCATTATTGCAGTGTGCGGAGGTCCATGGTCGAGAGGGCTCAATAAAGATATGAGTCCTGGGAAAGACTGGGAGCGGTGGGATGAGAAAAGAGGAAGAGGGAGATAAAGGAGGCGGGGTGATATAAAAGAAACAGATAAAATGGAGAGAGGATAAGATCAAGAGTGAGGTGAGGGCTGCTGAGGGGCAGGGGAGAGGGGGGCCACAGGTACAAAACAACGAAACAGAGTGTGAGAGTTTAGAGAGTGAGGGCAGGCTGTCCAAAATGGAAAAATGTTACATAATCACCCTTGTTTGTTTTCCTATCTATTGTCATCGGCCTTTTTAATCAGCGAGTTATCTCGAAACATCATGTGATCAAGAGCCTTTACAACGGAGAGCCGTGTTCAGCCGGTTTCCCACAGCCTTCTTGCGATAGAGGAGTCGACACACAGCAACAGGTAACACTCCGGGGACCGACGGCAGCCAGGTGCGCCCGGTGTTCGCCTCGCGGAGAGAGAAAGGGAGGGACCGAGGGACCCAAAGCTCCATGACTCAGCTCACAGCCGGAGACCTCTTGCAACATGAGCGTGAGAAAGTCACTGAGGCGGAGAGCGTTGCAAAACCTACACTCTGTCTGCCTCACATCAGTGCGTGTGTTTTGGAACTCGCTTGTCAGTGCCATTGTGCGGTGGAAAAATGACTCAGGTGCGCAGCTCACAACAATGAGGCGTGCCGGTGACGTGTTTGACAGGGCGGCCGTGTTGCGCATGAAGGATATTCAGGATTATAGCTGGTTGAGGCGCATGTACGGGCCGGCCTGCCTGCTGCCAAAAGCGACGTTTGCAATGACACACACACACACAGACACGCGTGTGGTTTCACTGATGTCTCCACATGCCAGTCACACGGCCTGACATTGCAGATCAACCGAGATTTCGTCTTTCATTTTTGGCCTCAAATCTGACCTCAGTCAACCACAGCTTGAACGGGGCGCTGTGTAGTTTCGGAGAAGGAACGCAATCTCAGATATTTTTTTTTTATATTTACAATATTAATGAGGTAATAATACAAACACACACACACACGGTATAAATATTTACTCTTCCCATGGGTACACAGGCTGTTCTCAGGGGAAAATAAGTGTTGGAGCCACAGAGGTGGCAGGGTCCGACAGTGTGAAACTGTGTCGAAACAGTTTGTTTACTCAGTTTATTCTTGAGTCATGAAAACAAGCAGTTTGTTTATTCAAATCAGTCAAGGCAGATCTTTCCCCTGTACGTTTCTTCCCCAAAACTACATAGCGCACCTTTAAAGCGGGGAGAACAAAAAACGCCTAAATCAACGTTTCAGCCTTGTGATAACATCATTTATCCGCAAGCTGCTGGCGGTGATGTCACACACTTCTCAGACAGGGTTATTTACTGCTGCACGCTCAAAGTGCAGGCTCGGAGAGAACCTAAGACCGTCTCCGCGCCTCTCTCTTTCTCTCTCTCTCTCTCCCTCTCTCTCTGTGCAGCAGAGGATCTGGAGCCCCGTGCGGCTCCTGCGTTTGCCTATCAAATTCACGATCTTGCGGCCAGCCGCCGGCGACGCCCCGCAGATCCAGGCGGCAAGCCGGCGAGAGGAGCGCCTTCCCCTGGTCGCCTGCGCGCCACGTGTCGCGGTCTCCGCAGCAGCTGGAGGTGTGTGAGCTCAGCGGAGAGACGCGCCTCCGGCTCCGCGCACTGAGAGAAGATAAATAATAATAAAGTAATGGATGTGTCGGTCTGTTTTTCAGTACTTTTCCCGACTGCGGCTCCAGAATTGCGCACGGCTTGTGTTCACGCTTATTCGGGATGGGGAAAGTAGAGAGTGGTGGGAAAACTTCCAGCAGGAGATGGTAAACTTTCCTCCTGGTTTTCATAATGATAAAAACAAATTAAAAAAAACAACAACAATATGATAAGAGTTTTAATCAGAGTCAGAAAACACAGATTTTTTTTGATTTTTTAGTTTGTGTTCTTTCTCTGGGATAAAGGATACACACAACAGAAGGTATGTGATTATCACCTCAACTGTTAATACCCACCAGACTTCTTCCACACTCGGGCGGCGCAGGTTCACGTAAAGTTCCCTGTTTGTGACCCGAGCGCACAGCGCTGCTGTCCGTCAATAAACTAGTAGGCAAAGCTCGGCGGCAATTACGGGTCCTGTTTCTCTGCCTTTACGGCTCGTCTGCCCCCCTGCGTCTCTCTCCAACTGCAATAAAGATAAGGAAATGAAATTATGACCTGAAATCTAAAAAAGCCTTGAACGCTGTGGGGGCGAGCGACCATAAGCGGGTAAGGAGGAGGAGGAGGGGGGAGGGGGGAGGAGGAGGAGTGATCGTGTGAGCTCTACGGGCTCAGAAATATCTCTGCTCTGGCTCACATTCCGATAAGGGAGCCCGATCCAGCTCTCTCTGTAGGCGTGGTTTTCCCAGGCTTTTAAAACAGCAGCTGCTATTTACCTTCCCCTCTAATGTAAACCACCGCCGCCGCCGCCGCCACACACACCCTGCCTCCCTCTCTCTTCCTCACCCCCCCCTCCCTCCCCCTCTCCAGCCTCCTCCCTGGCCCGGCGGCCCCCCGGCAGCCCGGCGGCCAAACCTCCAACCACCGCGCTCATAAAACATCCTGGCACGTGCTCCACACTCACAACACCGGCGGATGATTAAATGCCAAAATTTGTACCACAGAGTTGGGAACTCCGGCGGTAAATAACATGGAAATGGAGTGCGCGCGTTTAATTGCCCCCCCCCCTTTTTAAGTGCACGTCAGTGTGGAACTAGTCTATGCGTGCGTGCGTGTGTGTGTGTGTGTGTGTGTGTGTCTGAGATTGTGTGGCTTCTGAGTCATCTACAGTTGTTTCTTCTACTAATGTCATTATAACAGAAACTGTGAAGTTTGGTAGAAAGGAAAACAAAAGTGCTGCCTGCTGTTTGTGCCTCCCTGGCACACAACTGAAACTCTCTGATTGCATGATAGGCTTCGCCACTTCCCTGTGGTGGTGGTGGTGGGGGGGGGGTTTTCGTTTTTTTTAATCAAAAGTTTAGCTTTCTTTTCCCTATAAATCAACAGGTATGTACTCATATAAGACACCTAATGTGCCGCCGCGAAAGTCAGATGGTAACTTTGCGGAGACAGGATGAACCAAAAAAAACAAATCCGCACACGACTGAAGAAAAGTCAGATATCTTGGGCGATTTCGGGGTGTTTTTCCTTTTACAAATTTCATTATCTAATCATGACATTTCCCTCTGTTGTCTCGCCTCCGCTGGATTAAAAGCCCTCTGTCCGCTCCCGGAGTCGGTGCCCAGTCAGCGGCTCCACTGTTAATATGTAAACGCTACGATGATTGAAGACTGAAGGCAGTTTCCCCGGCTGTGCCCTGAACCCGGGCCTTGCGCCATTGGCCGCCAGCTCAAGCGGCCAAACAACCAATGGGAGGGCGCCGACCACGAGCCGTCCTCCCTCGGGCCGCGTGTCCCTCGCACTGATTGGTGGAAAGTTACTGTGGGAAAGAAAGTTTGGGAAGTTTCACACGAGCCGTTCGCGTGCAGTGCGAGATATAAATACAAGCCACACGCGGAGAGCCCGACAGAGAGACTCTGCATCCGCTCCTGGTAGCTGCCGCCGCCGCCGAAGCTGCTGCGCATCGCTCTGAAGGATTCTAACTTGATATCTCAGGATTTTTGTGCGCGCGCGTGTGTGTGTGTGTGTGAGAAAGAGAGAGAGAGAGAGAGACAGAGGGGACTTTTGAACACATTCATCGTCCTTTTCTCCTGCACCAGTGGATCGTAATTTGCTGTGGTTTTGTGGGATATTTTCCGATAAAAAAAAAAAAAAGATGCCTGCCGATATGATGGAAAAAACCTCCTCCTCCCCGGTCGCTGCGACCCCGGCGAGCATGAACACAACTCCCGATAAACCCAAGACAGCATCCGAACACAGAAAGGTTGGTACCAAGCTTTTATTTTTGACAGAAAACCTGAAAACATTTTTTTGGACACATTTCTGTTCCTCATCCCAAAGCGAGGACGTTCACTTTTAACGCACGAATCGAGAGAGAGAGAGAGAGAAATTTAAACATGAATGTCGTTTTGTTTTTCACCTTCAGTCATCCAAGCCAATTATGGAAAAGAGGAGAAGAGCCAGGATCAACGAGAGCTTGGGCCAGCTGAAAACTCTCATCCTGGATGCGCTCAAAAAAGATGTAAGTAGACGCACTTAGCGGTCCTCCTGGTTATTAATAGACATCCGAACTGCCGCTGTCAAACGGCGAGAAAGTGAGCGCGTAATCCTAACCATGCGTGTTTTCCGTCCCCTCAGAGCTCCAGACACTCAAAACTGGAGAAGGCGGACATCCTGGAGATGACGGTGAAGCATCTCCGGAACCTCCAGAGGGCTCAGATGACCGGTAAGTCACATTATCCCGGACTAACCCGACTCATGACTGTGCGTTTGAGAGCATATCTTGAAGAAGAATTTGACCGATTTTAACAAAAAATCTACAAAACAAAGAAGCCGTACATCCTGATTCTAATATACGCCTCTGGTGTCTCTGCAGCAGCCCTGAACACGGACCCCACAGTCTTGGGAAAATATCGTGCCGGTTTCAGCGAGTGCATGAATGAAGTCACCCGCTTCCTGTCCACCTGCGAAGGCGTCAACACCGAGGTCAGGACGCGGCTCCTCGGCCACTTGGCCAACTGCATGACCCAGATCAACGCCATGAACTACCCCAGCCAGCATCAGCACCAGCACCAGCTCCCGCCCACCGCCGGACCAACCCACCCCTCCTTCGGCCAGTCCATGGTGCAGATCCCCAGCTCGTCCCCGCAGGTCCTGCCCATGAACGGGGTGTCCTGCAAAGGAGGCTCGTCGCCGGCTAATCTACCCTCAGACGCCACCAAAGTGTACGGTGGTTTCCAGATCGTGCCTGCCACAGACGGACAGTTTGCATTCCTCATACCTAACGCGGCATTTGCGCCGAACGGCCCCGTTATCCCGGTGTACGCCAACAACGTGGGCACGCCGGTGCCGGTACCGGCTGCGGTTTCCCCCGGAGCCCCGTCAGGCAACTCGGACTCAGTGTGGCGGCCGTGGTGAAAAGCGGAGAAAAAGGACCAGAAAGACTTTAAAATGACACTTAACAGTTCTCTCTTTGTTCAATGTTAGAAAGTTGTTTTGAATCTGTTTTTGTTCTTGTAAAATGGAAAGAGTATGCACTATATTTGTACAGCTAACAAGGGAGTAAAGTTCATATTGAAATGAGATCTGTATTGTGGAAGTCCGTTCACTGCATTTTTTTTTATTTTATATATATTTGAGTTGTCTTTTTTTTTTCTTTTCCTTTTTTTTTACTGTGTGATGCCAAAGATATGTCCGATGCTCTTATGATGTTCTTCGTTTTGGAAGACAAAATAAATTTGTAAAGATATCAAAAAATACACGCGCTTGTTCCTGCTTTTATTTGTTGGGGGAAAGTAAACATGGTGTTATTAATGAGTAACGGTTGAAATGTGCCGGATTTCAACTCGTCGATGTAGTTTAATTTGGCGCCGGAACTTGATCAGGTGGACTCGGGTGCGTGCGTAAAAGCAAAACTGAGCTCTCAGAGAGGAACCAGGCGCCTTTTTTTCAGCTCGGTTATCCGTTTTGCTCTGGAAGATACTTTTTCTTAACTCGTCAGCTCAACAAGTGAACGCAACACGGGTCAGAGAGGGACAGACGCGTTAGGAGAGTGTTGATAACCTTTTGCCCGTTAGAGCGAAGCGCATCAGTGTTAACGCTCTGTGCAATTATGAAAAAAGGAAATATTGTATCGTGTGGTGGCCTGGTGTTTGTGGTTCAGCCTCTGCAGCAACAAAAAAAATGAGTGTGCAGCTCGATGAGAGGCATGCATGCTCTCTTATTAGTGTGTTGGAGAGAAAGCCCACTGCACATGCACGCACACTGTAAGTCCCACTGTCAGTAAATTGTTGTCTAATTATCTGAACACGTCAGGCAGGCAGGAGACTGCGGCTCTGTGATCGATCAGACTCCGGCGTTAGACCGTGCAGCGCTGTTCCTCCCGCTGACTGTGCATGCAGCAGTTTCACCTTTTTACTGCTGCAAAAAAAAAAAACTTTGCCGATGCTTTTCAGAGGGCACTTACGCCATCTAGCAGTGCAGGAGCGCATTGCAGTCTGATCGGTGCCCGTCGGATCAATGAGTGGAGCATGAATGGCTGCTGTGGGTGTGCAAGTGAGATGGAGAAGAGCGCAGCCTCCGTCTAATCAATTTCTTAATCTATACTCTATTTGTTCTTTATCTTGGATTCACTTGTCAGACATAAGTGCAGATTCTGTAGGGAGTGGAGGGGACACAAATGCATTTATCCCCCCAGAAAACGAGAAACATTGTTGACAATCAGTTTGAGGCCTGAATCTTTAGTTTCCCTTTGCATCAATATAGACGTTTCCACTGTAAAGGCACAAATCGGTGCCTAGAAACCTCCAGAATGCAGGAAGTGCTTAAAGGTGCATTTGCATATATGATTTTCTTATGCCTAAACAAACCCTCTTTGTTTTCACGACTGAATAAACAAGCTGACCCTAAAGGACAACACAATTTCATACTGCCTTACTTTGTTTATACGTGGCGGACCCTGCCACCTTTTTATAGCTTCAAACAGTGTCCTGGGGACTTTATCGCCCTCAGAGAACAGCTTGTTTATTTGGTTATGGAAGATATTTCTGAGTTTGTATTATTACGTCATTAATATTGTCAATATTTAAATTCAAGAGTTTGCGTTTCTTCTCCAACGCGCAGCAGCGCCCTTTAAACATGCGAAACAAAATCCTGCACACTTGTTGTCAGAGCAGCCGTTACAGAATCTCATCAAAACACGTGTCGCTGTTGAATCTCTTGTTGTCATGTTTTCGCGCCTATCTTTCTCTCAACAGTGCAGAAATGCTTCAGTGGCCCCCTCCCCCTTAAGAGGTTCTAATTGGGAGACTCATTAGACGAACAACTAACCAACACTTTGAGGTGAACAAGTTAAAACAAAAAAAACAGCTCAGAAATCATCACTGGTGAGGATTTCCGCTGCTCCTTAATCGTCGCCGGCAGCCCATCTCCTGGCGGCGTGGAGCAGAGCGGAGCTGCGGGCTGCGTCTTCAATCAGAGCTAAGGGAGTTCCTCGATGCCGGGGGCGGGGGGGGTTTTGACAGCATAGGGACACGTTAAACACCTCGCCACTGAGCCATGTGGTAGCGCTCTGCTCTGCCCAGGTGTGTGTGCCCCCTCCAGCTATCCGAGTGTGGCCCTCCTTTGAAGGGGGTGTGTGTGTGTGTGGGGAGGGGGGGTGCAGGTGTTTGCAATTATCAGTGTGCTAAGAGGCACAAAGTGTGGATAAGTGCCATCATTTTGAATTTCCATCACACCTTTTTACGGGGGGCCATGCATCCCCTTTGATTGAAGCCATGTGTGCGCTCGTGCCTGTGCGTGCATATGCCTCGTGTGTGTGTGTGTGTGCGTGTGTTTTTGTGGCGGGTGCTGGGTGAGGACATGCCTGGCCAAAGGGCACAATGGGTGAGGTAGTGGGGAGTTAAGTGGAGGGAGTGGGGGGTTCAAGGAAAGGCCTACCACACGGGATAACAGTCGGCCTCCTGTGAGCCAGAGCTTCTCCTCACACACACACACACGCACGCACGCAGCGTTCCCACAGCATTCCAGCTGTGCTCGGACCGGTGTCGAGCTTCCTGCCCTGAGCCCCGGGGCCACAGCTGGACGTGGGACGTCTGGGAGGCACGTGGTGTGACCCGGACAACACCCAGCTGCTGAGCCCTCCCACCCCACCTCGCCGCCTTTCCCCCTTTTCCTCCTTTTCCCCCCCCCCCCCCCCCCCCCCACCACCGACATCTTCAGTGGTCTCTTCCCCTCTGGAGAACAGCTTTACGAGCCTCTCCAATTACCCAGTGCAGTGGCCGAGCTGCCGGAGTGACCGCACACATGTCACAACACGACCGGGGGGTTAGCTGCCATGCGTGTCCATTAACTTTTCCCACACTCCGCGTGCATGCAGAGAGCGAAAGGAGGGGAAAAAAAAGCCCCTCTGCTTCCTCCTTGGCTCCCTAAGTGCTACCATATGGTCCGCTCTCTCCCTCTCTCCCTCACGGTTCCTCTGTCTCTCTCTCCCTCTCTCTCTCTCGGCCCGTCACTGAGGCTGTCTTTGATTGCAGCCCAGACAAGCGAGAGCTTTATGATTTAAGCCCAGGGCTTGCTGTACCAAGCCCTGGACTCATTTTGAAGCCAAACTCCTCTCCCCTCCATCCCCTTGCACCCCCCGCCCCCCCTCCTGCAGTTGCAGGGGAAGGCTGTTTTCTGGCAGGAAATGAATAGCTCCCAGATGAGCGCAGGAACCTGAGAGGTCGTGAGA
The DNA here is from genome assembly GCA_903131615.1 of Diplodus sargus. Lineage (NCBI taxonomy): Eukaryota > Metazoa > Chordata > Actinopteri > Spariformes > Sparidae > Diplodus > Diplodus sargus. The sequence continues at coordinate 3,212,708 of CAEMYA010000103.1, read as the reverse complement.
AAGAGGCGAACCCCCCTCCGCAGGCCCGGCCTGCTGCCAGCCGCCGGGGGAATGTGGGAGAGCGCCTCTCTGACACACGCATCAACCCCTCTGCCCTCCACCACACCGCCTGACTGACTGACTGCCTGCCTCGGCGCTGGGCCCTGAGCCTGGAAATAGACTGATAGACAGGGCAACCGCCACCGAGCCAGGCAGCACGGCTCGTCAGCCAAGCAGGGAGAGGGAAAGCTGTGGGAGGGGAGAGAGTTGGATCTGTGAGGGCGGAAGTGGATCAGTGTGTGTATGCAGTCTGAATCCTGACCCACGCACACACAACACAATGGAAAGTTAGAATTAACTTTACATCAGACTCATGGACGACCCTGAGCGGGTGTTTGCGCAGATTTCGTACACAGACAGATGCACGCTCACTCACATGCCCCCCCCCCGTCCCAGAGGCTTACACTCATTCCAGAGTACACACTCACTCAGACAGGTGTTCCTTGTCAGGAGCTTTTTCCCTTTGGTCCACTGTGTGCTGAACTAACATTTATTCCTGGAGAGGTTGACACTGTTATGGTTGGATGTGGTCAGAAGCGTAGCCACAGTTGTCCAGGCGTATTTTAGGATCTTTTTTAGATTATTCTTCTGCTTCAGCGTGACATGTTGAGATCAGCTAATTACAGAGTGAGGGGGCAGCCAAATGCACAGGACTGTGTCTGTGGCTCAGGGACCTAACAGCTTATGTAGTGCAGTGGTTCCCAAATTTGTTGGTTTGTGAGCCCTGAAAATGACGCCGTATCTATTTCTGACCTACTGTATATTACCGGTTACGCTGTTAGTTTGCTGATGAGGTGTTAAGAGTGAAGGACTGTCACGATGGCTACTTTTGTTGGACCATATATTGTCCCAGAAATAATTGCAATAAACTTTATGATTGTCCTTTTAATCCCACTTTATACCACTAATGTAATAATGTAGTAGCATAATAATACAAGGACACCCTTTCACAAAGCAATTATTCTTAAAAAGGCAGGCGATATACTGACAGTTTATGGTGGGCCATGTCCATACATCAATAAGTCGGTAAGATAAGTGCAAAAGGTTGTTGACTTAATCTTTGTGACAGGACTGGTGAGCAGTTAAACCACAAAGTGATTTTCCCTTGTCCAGGTGTTTCATTTTAAGAGACCTGAAGAGGTGAAATAATGCAGTTTTTCGCTGAAATCAAGCAAAAATGATGAAGAAGTCAGAAAAAATTATTCCTGTGAAGACGTCGGGACATCTTGCATCAATTGTTGATATGTGACATGCTGTCATAGAGAGAACACTGACATCAGAAAAATGGAGACAAAGAAACGTCAGTGCCCCTCAAAGCCCGAGATGAAGCCCTCAGGTTCGTCCTCTTGTTTCATCCTCAGCGCAAAGATGTCCAGTTTACTGTCACGGGGGAGTAAAGAAACCAGAAAAGAATCACATTTTGGAATCTAGGTTGAGAGAATTTAGACCCCCTTTTTTTTCTTCTTTTTTTCAAAAAGAACTTCTCAAAATGATCATTTCAAAGGTAACGGCTAAGTGATCTGGTGTAAACAAGACAGGCAGCACTATGTGCATGTGTAGGGTTGCAGCTGTAGATGAGAAACAATATGGTGGCTGATTTAGGCAACATCTTTCACACAGTGGATGGACGTGGCTCCTGACTCACATGCAGCTATTAAACAGCGATGTTATACTTCGCTCATCCATAAAGTGACTATAGTAAAGAACAGATGAGGGGAGCTTGAAATGATGTGTGCGTGGTTTCAAAAGGTCATGCAGGTCTCATGGACCTGATCTCCACTCCCCTATTATTAGTGCTTTAGTCATCAGGGTTGCTCGGTCCTCCCTCAGCTGCGTACCCGGTGACTCAGTGCCCGTCTAACTCTACATGGCGTTACCCCCCTCACGCTTCCATCTCCCAGTCTCACTATCTTTCTCTCTCACACTCTTTTCTTTGTCTCTCACACACTCAGTTCACGCAGGGCTCCTATGGTAACCTGTGGGCCCAGTAAACAGGACAAGCTGTCTACACACAAATCCCAGCAGTGTTCGTGCCCACTTTCCTTGGCTCACCCTGCATGGCAACAAAAACCCCACCAGAGGCTCCCACCACCAGCCCATTCAAATGTCAGCCACCTCGTTTGAAGTCGCAGACTGCTATGTAAATCCACTGTGTTTCTCACCAGCCCAGCCTCTCACACACTCTCAAAAACAAGACTCTAGCAAAGGTGGTCCTGTGATGCTGGATGATTGTTTCTTTTATAGTCTCCAGCCTTTAGAAGTTTTTCATCCCTATAGCCGATCCTCCCAGTTTTGGTTCGTAAACATGTTGTTGAGGGGGTTCTGGTGGATGGTTTTAAGGCACGGTGACTTGAGGAGAGCAGGACATGGCAACCATACGAAGCCGTCAGTTACAAAGTTGGCACATCCCCCCAAAGTCTGGGCGGTGACAGTGATGACCCCATCACACTGCGCCTTTGTATGACCTGTCCTCCAGCTACTCTGGATCCCAAGGCCAATTGAGTGGGAGGGCTTCCCTCCTCAGAGACCATCACAACAAACAAATACACCAGACAAACAAGTTCCCACCGCATCGAAGTCCAAACAACTGCCAACGGTGACAGTTTGGTTGGTTTTGGTATCGCACAAAGAGGTTCTTCATGAAGCACTTCTGAGCCTCTCGCTTTCATCCCTCACAGCCAAGCTTCCTGATCTCAGGGTCAGGGCCCCCAATATTAGTCCCCAGAAAAAAATAATCAAAGAGGAAAGATTATAATAAACCACAATAATATGAAATGCGTACTTTGATATTATGCTTTCAGTGGGAGTTATTTAATATGTGCGCGAGAGACATTGCTGGAGTCAGTTAAGTTAAGCAAACTCGAAGAAGAGGGTACGATTGCAATACGTCATACTTACTGTATGTATTGTAACGTTTTCAGGTCCTAAAGAGCAAAAAGAGAGTTGTGATATGTAACATTTCTACAGTAAAAGGTCTTAAATGTACTAAACCTTTGTCATATATGTTTTTGAGCTGTGTACAAAAAGTTTGCAACAGACAAAATCAGACAAATCCATATTTTTGTTGGAGACAGTGCGTTTTATGTGGTCACCAGTTGCTTGAGGGACTTTCTGAAAGGTTTTAATCATTAAATGTTGAGATAAATGTTTATCACTGGACAACATAGCATGATGACTCCACTGACAATTTCCGGAGCATCGCTTGAGCACATTCATATTTTTCGACACGTTTTATTGTTGTGGTGTCCCCCCGTATGTTATGATAAATTTAAAAAGTAAAATCACAGGGGGCATATTTGCAAAGTGCTTCTAATTATAAAATGTAGTCGCGCAGTCTCCATGAATGATAGCAAAATGGGACTAAATGGTTACAGTCTGGAGCCCTAAACCACCTCCTCTCTGTCTTCAGAAAGCCGGAGGTCAGGGTCGGCTACAGGTTACAGAGTTGCCGTGATGATCCTTTTTTAGTGCATAGAGTATAAAAGACTACTATGCAGTCTGAATCTGGTTACGTCCCATATGTGTGTTTTCATATGGCAGGATGTCGAGATGATTTACTGCATTTCGTACGGTATGTGTGTGTGTGTGTGAGAGAGCGAGCGATTACAGTAGGTACCTGCTCTGAGTTCATCTCCAGTATGTGTGTTTTCTGGTGAGCTCACCAGCTACTACTCTCTCTCTACATCATGGTTTTTGTGGGGTGGGCGGTTTGTGTCTCTTTGCACATGCAAGTGAGGCTGAGATCAATTAACGTGGCCCACGGAGACTTGTGAAGTGCAGCAAGAGAGCCAAACACACCCTGAACACACTCAACTTACACGCTCTTTGGCTGCATGATCTACGAGCTCTGCCCTCGCGTGGCTGGTTTTATTTTCCTGCTTTTAACAGCCCCTCCGCTCCGGAGGCTCGGGCCCCTTCGAGATGAAGGGAAAGAGAAACCAGATTTTTTTGACCCCTTGGATACATCAAACGGGTCCGGATGTCCAGCCCTTTTTCACTCTGATGGAGCTGGGATGGAGTCAGAGAGTTTGATGTCAGCGAATCAACACACTGGCTGTTGTTGTAGTAAAGTCATGATGATGATGTTAATGATGTAATGTTAACATCAAGGCCACACACACAGGAGCTTGGGATACAGGGGAGGGGAGGTGTCCGCACAGAAACTGATGGATTAAGTCTCGACTGTGCAAACAGTTTTGTTTGTGTTCTTTGATTTATCGGCTCACACTTCAGCATGGGAAATGACGGTAACGTGCTCTGGAAGAAGAAACTCTGCGGAGGAACTTTCTTTGATGTGTTTTTCTGTTGGGTGTGTGCAGCTCTTTAGACTGATCTGTAGTGCGGTCCTCTGTGTTTCCATACATACTGTTTTGTTTTCATCATTTTCATGTACTTGTGCATTGTTGCTGAATTTTATTCTAATTCAGTACAAGTTTTATATGTATACACGGTCCGTTTCTCTCAACTTGCACAATGTGTTATAGTCTAGATCTATTTATGGTAATATTAATTATCAGTGATAATATAATGCACAAATACACTGGAAAACAAATGAGAGACAGGGGAGAGGTAGGAGAAACAGACAGTAGACAGTGCAAGCGCATATAAACTACTTGCTCTTTCTATCTTCACCCATACATTACAAAATTGAAAAATACACAGACATAGATAAACAGTTTCTATCTTAAATTGGCATGAGTGTTGAAAAATGCTGATTATGCTGTTATGTTACACTGAGCTACTGTTCGAGAGCGTTAGAGTACGTGAGATCGGTCTGTCTCATAACCACTTTTTGATGGTCTTGGAATCGACCGCATTTTTCCTCAGTCTACTCGGAGACCAGTCCAGACCACGACAGGATATCACTGTATTAAATATATATATATACATATACATTTTGTGCTTCATGATGGTTTCCATGAGAAGATATGAGACATCCAGAAAACGTTGGTACAAAAACTTGTATTGTGTCAGGTGGACGGTTAAACATGGAAAAGAGGTGTTGAGTAAAGATGGTAAAGTTGAGTTTTTAGCTCCTTCGTGTTTGTATTTGTTTGCTGATAGAAAAGGTAAACTTGTTACACATAAAATAGGTCCTTACAATGCTTTTTGATAATTTCATTCAAATATCTTTCAAGATATTTGTATTGGTACACTTCATACAATTACATTCACATACACACACACACACTCATATATATATATATATATATATATATATATATATATATATGTATACACATATATATGTGTGTGTGTGTGTGTATATATGCGTATATGGCAATATGGTTACAGGGGTGAATAAAGTGTTTTCTGTGGGTGTTTTTCATGCAAATGTGGATCAGTTTTGGGGCTGAATATGGTTTGCATGTTCCTCAAGCATTGTGGGACAATCTGGATTTGGCCATGATTTGGACTTTTGGTCATTAGGTGGTCCAGACTCTGGTACTGCCATTGACATTTTCAGATTGCTTGTTTTGTTCTACAAACTTTGTAAAAAATCAAAGTATTTCAGTTTACTAGCATACATACAGTATATGACAGAAATACATCAAATCCACCAAATGGTTGACATTTATTTTCCAAAAATGTGAGAAACAAATTCATATTCAAAAAAGTTGCTATTAAATGTTAAATTACCCGTCAAACGCTTTCTAGTTTCTATTGAACTAGTAACTGGAGTTGCTCACACATATGAAGCAAATGTAAGACTGACATGTTAAGCAAACTTTGGTCTGTGGATAAAATGTTTATGTCAGAAATTTCCTCTTTGGCTTGATTGCAGGAAAGGCATTCATATCTGACCTAATTAAGAACTGTGAAGAGGCTTGCTCTGATGGATCGAGGATTCTCAAGAGGCCAAGTCAAGTCCCATGACACAAGACCCACGGACAATACACCTGAAGAAGTTCTTCAGAGGTACTTATTACTTACTTTCTTGTGCAATTAATTGTCAATTTTCCCATAAGAAAAACGACCCCCCTGACTTTTTAAAAGAGATTATCACGTTTCTTTTCACATCTACATGTGCACACTTATCCAGAGCAGCTGCAGTGTCTTAGAGATTCTCCACTCCTCAGTGGTCCTGTTTCCTCCTTTGTTTTTGTACTGGTTTTACTTGAGCTTTAGTTCTTTAGTTTGGTCCCTGTTTGTTCCCTCCTGCTCTTAAGTGGTTCACCGCTGAGATACATTGCATCATGTCGGTGCTCAGAGACATGAAATGGCATTATCCCACCTCGCTCTGCTCCGTCCACGCAAAAGCAGCCTAAACTGTGACGTGGCCCGGCAGTTAATCCTCTTTCTCTATTCTGGAGCCAGTGTCGGGAGCCGCAGAGGAGCTGGCCACAGAGATACGACCACGAGACGCTGTAGACACAAAGCGAGCCGTGTGTGTGTGTGTAATTGTTTGAGGGTGTGCACAATAAAGAGTTTGTCCATGTCACTTAGAGTGTGTGAGTGTGTGATTGCGAGTGTGTGTCTTTGCTTGGCTGCCTGTTCGTCAAGCCAAAGTGTGGGTTCATACTACGCTGACTGTGTGTGTGTATGTGCATGTGTGTGCGTGTGTGTGTGCGTGTGTGTGTGTGTGTG
>CAEMYA010000103.1:3185230-3205977 GCA_903131615.1 Diplodus sargus | reverse complement strand
TTGCCTCTATGTGTGTGTGTGTGTGTGTGTGTGTGATGTGTGTGTTTGTCTGTGTTGAGTTGGGCCACTGGCAGGCTTGTCATGGACATGTAAACTCTGGTCTTTTTGGGAAATGGGTCCGATGTGATTATCCCCGGAGCTGTAAAGTAGCCACCCAGAGTGGGCCGAGGAACTGAAACGCCAGAAGAATAACTGGCATGTTTCTGATGGTATTGTGTTGTGTGGTCAAAATACATAAAGCGTTCGGCTTTTTCTTTGTTCTCCTCAGTTGCAGCAGCCGTAAGGGAAGCAGCGGTGTGTCATCCCTGAAAGCTGAGATAAGTCTATGAATGAAAGAGATGACTGACTGTGTGAGACAGCATGGCAACTGTACAACACTGGGGAGCTTTTCTGACGAACTTTAGATCCGTTGGGACGCACGATATTTCCCATACTGTAGTGTATGCACACCTGAGCGGATGAAATGCTCGGATGTACTGAGCAAAAATGGATGATTTGATATTCCACGGCTCTAATGTGTGTGTTAAAACTCGTCTCTTTTTCTCTCCTCTCAGAGCCCTTATGGAACACGTATTGCGTGCGTCACCTTCTGTATTGGAGTGTGTAGATGCTGCTGCTTTATCCCATGAAAGCAATTTTGGCTTCATGTAATGAATGTATTATATATCTATCACTAATTTTACGAATTCCAAACAGTGATTTGATAAAACTGATAAAATGGACAAACACTTATATTTTGGTCATTTCAGGCTAAATGGCTATACACAATATATATCGCGATATTTTCTATGAATTTGGCTGAATGCTAGCTCCCGACTCAAACCAACATTTAAGATGTCTCAAGCCCTTTCAGTGAAATACGTGACTTTGAAACATTGGTCTTCATGTAACGGGAATCCAGCTAACTTGATTGCATATCAATGAATGTATGACATTACTGTGAATTAACACGATTCAACCGATTTATTGATACATCAAATGTGAACTCATCACATAAAGTCACGGTGACGTGATCTTTTCTTTAACGTTGAGCAATAGAAATCCAAGATATATCCTGCATCAATTCATGCATTAAATCATTATGAGTCATGCATTGCTCGCAGTTAGTATTTGACGTGCACCATTATGGTAAAGTGTTGCAGAAATAACAATAAAAACAGCAGTGGACGGACAGAGATGTTGTCAGTGACTGTAATCATGTGTCATGCAAAATTGGTCAACATTGATGACAAAAGCACACAGACTGCGGTGCTGTGTTCAGCTGTATTTTGACACTATATGACCAGAGCTGAGTTGAACTGACTGCATGCAGGGAAATTCACAGTGCCGGGTTGAAGAGCTTGTATACCTGTGTTCCTCCAGCACTGCTGCGTGGCTCTCTGTATTGGATCAGCAGCACGACCTAAACAAAATGCTATTTAATGAGGTTAACACTGCCTGAGGTCGATCTTGACCTTGGGATCATTTGGTTTCCCGCAGGTGATGTTTACAGTCTGCGAACAGGAAGTTTGTATAGGCTCATTTAAGCTGTACACTTCCTGTAGACGAGCTGACATGAAGTAACTGGCTCCACATTTATGTAAACCTCAAAGTAATTGTGAGGATGAGGAAGTGCAACACGTGTTACTCCACCACTTTTGTCCACGTAGGGAGGGAAAAAAGTCAAACTGCAAATTCAGTCACACGCTTTTAAGTATAAGCGCGCTGCGTGCATTAGCACGTGTACAGACATTTCTGAAGACTACTGCTCTTCTATGGTTCACTACAGCGTTACGTAGTCAGTCGGTGGGCCTCTGCTTCTTTCAAAGCTGCTTCATTACGGCCAGATCAAGATGTTTAACTGCATATCACTTCTCTCTTTTCAGTTTAATGTGTCCCGTGCTTAATTGGTCCCTTATGGTGCGCTGCATTCTTTCTTATAAGAGATATTATCCATAGACTGAAGTTGAAACCTTTACAGTCATTACTCTGACTGTGTGAACACAGAGTGGTAGAGCTGTCATAGATTTGCGGAATCAGATCATTTACATGATCCACTAATTCCAAGCTGGCATGAGCGCTCCCTCCTCAACTCGGCCAGTAGGCGTTAGCGTGGTTAGCGTGTGGCATCCCGGGCTGACGGGAGCTGACAGACTTGTTCTGAAGATCGTAAATCTTCTCTCACACTCATAGACACACACACACACACACTTGCGCACACCTTCTCTGATTTTCCCACGTGCTCCACAGATCCAGCCACCAGTTGCTGAGCCCTCTCTCTTCCCCCCTGAAGCGCTGGCTGCATGCGACCCTCCACAGACGATATCAGGGTAATTGACAGTGACTGGAAATATGCAGCATCATTGAGCCCCGACCCGTGTGACTAACAGGGTTAGGGCCTCCCCCCTTCGAGACCTACCCCTCCACCAAAGCCATCAGCGATATTCAATTTGTGTTAAGGCTCCCTTTGAGGGGCCCCCAGGGGCCCGATTTGATTAACATATTTTATGGCGAGCCCTTGGATGTAGCCAGGAGTGCTTCAGGCCCTGTATTAATAATAGTCAGAGCCCATTATGGCCGCCTACGTGATGACAGTGACAGTGAGGCCTGACAGTGGTGAGGCAGACGAGTGACTGGTCTTTAACGGGACAGAGATGCCTGATTTTTGCGAGGCCTCTGTGTGATTGTGCAGTCTCATTGACGGCCCGGCCATGCCAGCTTGAGGCTAATCAGAAGTGATTCATGTAAGCGAGTCACAATGCTGCACTGGATTGAATTTGTTTCATCTACGGTTCTCTCCATCACTTATCAGCGGAATGAACCGCCATGAAATAAATGGAGGGTAGACAATAGCCGCCGTTTGTAAGGGCACTTTTCCCACAGTCCTATCTGTCATGAAAATGGACACACACTGACACAAGGACAAAGCGACAGACAGACGCACACTCGAGCCCGACTTCCGAGAGTGTCTACAGTAAGGAAATTCCTGCGCTCCACACGCCTCGATCATTGTCTGCTGCAGCCGTGGAGCAAACAAAAGAGGCGTCCTCTCTGCCTCCTCTGCCTCAATGCCACCGAGCAGTAAAATGTAACCATGTTAGCCCATAAATGAGACTCCTCTCCCCTCAGTTTTTATAGCTGGTTGATGGAATCTGTATGTATGAGGAGCTCTTTTCACTGTCTCCTGTTAAAACCCCCAAAGTCCTTCAATAAATGCTTCCATGACACAGTTTATTTCAATGGGCCGGCACAAAGGAGAGCCCCCCCCCCTGTAAATCAGCGCTTTTGTTTAAAAAAAAATACTCCCCAATATCATTCAGCGAGTCTTGTGATGCTCGTGCTGAAACTGTAAGACCTATAGAAGCCTACGAGAAAACCCTTTTCTCTCTGTTTTTAATTTCCCTCACACGAAGACGGACACATAAGCGGCCTTTGAAAGAAGACCGTATAGGTTCTCATATACGGGACAGCGAGGGAGAAATTGGCAAAAGCTTAAGTTTCGCCCTGGGCCTGTAATGGCTTGAAGGAATGTAAAGCCCATGACAAAAGCAGCCACGAGGAAATACAGAGAACAGGTGGTCATCGCCGCGTCCCCCGGCCTCAGCACACAGACATGAAATCAGCCGAGGAGGTTTAGATTTCAGTGATAAAGACCCCAAGGTTTGTTTGCTCTTCATGTGTGCAAAGATGTGTGAAAAGATGCCGGACCTCTAACCCCTCCCCGAGTCTCCCACCAGCCTTGTGGCTGGGAATAAGAGGTCAAGGATTGCAGCGCACAGGAAATCGTCTGTCGCCGCTCGTTTGGAAAGGACAGATTGGATATGTGGGCGGAGGACAAGGCCTTGACTTCTGTTTCTCTTAGTATCTGTGCTGCTGTAGATCCTAAGGCTGTGCTTGGGAGGAAGTGAATAAACAGACAAACCTGGTGGTATGAGGTTGAAAAGCAGGCATGAAAAATAAAATGGTATCTTAGGCAGATTAAATCTGGGCCAAAGCAGTAAAATACCCTCTCTGCAGGTACAGCTTTCCAGTTCCAGTTGAAGTGAATCAAAAGATCAATAATCCCTCGTAAAAAGAATCTTGAATCACTCATGGTTGCAAGAATTTGGGTGGAGCTGGGGCATGATTTTTTTGTGTTGCACAAAAGATGCTGAGGGAAATTAAAACACAGACACAACAGTTATCTTGTAGGTTGCTACAGGTTCATTGTGCAATGTCAATGTCCTGAGACTGGCGGAAGAACTTTCCTGGAAACTCGGTCGATGTTTATCTGCTATTATCTGTTGTCACGTCAATTTTAAGCTAGCACCTTCACGAGCAACTAGCTTGTGACAGTTCTGCCATCAGCGCGTAAGGCTGAGTCCTGAAAAATTCTTCTCATTGAGGAGTTAATGGCAAAGCTGCCTGAAAAGTTTTTTGAAGCATACTTAAAAAAAATAATCTTTTTCATGTGAATGAAGGTTAAGATAAAGGTTGTTTCATACATATGCATGATTGAATTTGTGTCCTTTTATAAGACAGGGTGATGAAGGGCTCAAAGAATGCAGCACACTTCAGTCATTTTTTTTATAAAGAGTATTTCCCTGTCACAAAAACAGCGAACAAATCAACAAAGACAAAAATAAATGTCAAAAAAGCATCTGCAAAATGTGTTACTTTAAACATCGGTAATAGTCCAGAAAGTTTGTGTCCTAATAATGAAAAATAAGCTGAAAAGCAGTTTTCCTCTACAGGACAGGTGGTGGATATACTGTGGTGCTTCACAGTGAGCTACTGAAAAACCAACAGTGGGAAAATGAACAAAGCTGATGTGAATAAAGAAACTGAAAGGAGAAGTAATCACACACCAATACCTGCACATACAGGCTGAGACGGGCTGATGTGCCAGCCGGGGGGGGCGGCGACGCAGCGTTTAACTGTGCGTGTGTCTTTCAGTGTGTGTTTGTGTGTGTAACCATGTGTGTCTTCCCCTTATCTGTTTCCATCTGTCTGTGTGTGTGTGTGTGTGTGTGTGTGTGTGTGTGTGTGTGTGTGTGTGCGTGCATGCGTGCATAGGCGCTCGTGTGTGTGTGCGCGTGTGTGGTTTAGGGTTGTTGTAACCATAGGAGAACGATGACAGATGAGTGGGCGGGAGGGCAGGCTGAGGAATCAGGCAGGAGGCAGACCTTCAGGTGCGTGATAAAGTTGAAGTGGGGTGGAGAGGATGTGGAGGGGTATAGGTGAACTATATGGAAGTGGGTGTGTGTGTGTGTGTGTGTGTGTGTGTGTGTGTGTGTGTGTGTGTGTGTGTGTGTGTGTGTGAGAAAGAGAGAGAGAGAGAGTTCTGCTTGGGTGAGCCTGAAGAATGCCCATGTGGATCCTGGCAGGGAAAGAAGGAGCTCCTTTCATCATGTGCAGCCCGGGTGCCTCAAACCCCACCCCAATTTTTCCTTCTCCATCTTCCAGTGATCCTGCAACCCCCCCGTAACCCTCCCACCCCCATTTACTCTTCCTGCGCACTTCCTCCATTATTTGCAGGAAACATTCTTGAAAAGAAAATGAATGCATGCTTTCCAGCTCATTCACAATCCGCCTCATCCTCGCTTTTTTCCCCCCCCAACCTCTCTCTCCCCCCTCTCCCTCCCTGTGTCTCCTCTGTAGCGTGGGAGCTGTCAGTGGCGTTTCCTCTGACACACACTCGGAGCCCCGGCAGCAGGCAGGTCCCTGTGCTTTAAAGGGCAGCAGCTAATTAGCCATAATGGCTTCCATTTTGTCCCGGCCTTGCGTCATGCCTTTGATGCCGTGATTGGGAGCACCCAGGGGGGAATACCAGACAATTTTCCATGTCTGATTTGTTTGAAGGGGGAGGTGGATGCGATAACAATGATGTCAGGGCAAAAGAGAAACCATGTTAGTGTTTTCCCACTGAGTGTCACGGACTTTGTCCTTGTATCGTGAAGTAGATAATTACTTCTCACACAGCGATGGTGGTTTTGTTTCCCTTTCTGTTGCGAAGGAGTTTGATGAGAGCGTTTGGGGCTAAGAAAACAAGGTGTGACGGAACAAGAAGATTTACACATGATAAACAAACCTCTTTTATTGCAGAAGGCTTTTAGCCTATTTGATCTGATTTTTAGGGTCATTTTAGTTCAAATTCAGTTAAAATTTTAGTTGCGGTTTGTATCAGCACACACTGACTGCCTATTTAACACTTTGCTTTGTTTGCAAGTGGTCCGCTTACACAACAGTACACCCTTGCAATGAATTTGTACATACACTTTTCAAATGATTTAGTACATTGGTGTACTGTTTTGGACATCGGCAGACATGATGTTTTTGAGGTTTGAGGATGTCAGTGTTGATGAATTTTCGGTCATCTGATCAGCCCCTGCTGAGAACGGAGACTCAGGAGACATGATGCCTTACACTTAAGCATTTGAAGAAGCTCGGTCGAGGAGAACAGGCTCAACGGTACACGTAGCTTCACAGTGTAGTGCCACTTCCTGGTCTGTGACTATTAACCCTTACAAACAATATCCATATAAGGCTGGACCCCAAAATATATCATACCTCATTTCTCACTGTAAAGCATCACACACTCACCCATGAGTGCCATGAATCACCTGCTTGGGACCGTCCTGCAGGTTTAGGGCCAACATCTGTACTAACCTAGTAAACTTACACTGAAACTGTCCCTTGCTGCCTCCTCCGTCCCCCATGGATCAGGTTGACTGGTGAACTATAGAGGCAGAACCCTTTGAACCTCCTCAACACACACACACACACACGCACAGAGAGAGAGAGAGAGAGAGAGAGAGAAAAAGACAAACACACATAAACACAAGAATACACGCAGCACTGAGGCGCTAATGGTGCTTGAAGCCCAGCGCAGCGCAGCCCTCCCTGGGAGAAAGAGTGAGACGGGGAGAGAGATGAAGGGGAGGAGAAGCGGGGAGCGTCAGGTTCCCCCTCGGCATCTCTAAAATAGGTTTATCTCTGCCAGGGAGGTGTCTCTTTGTATCGCCACGCCGGGGACTGAAGATGGAGAGGATGAAGGCAGCCAGGGTGGAGAGACAAGAGCAGGCAGAGGGTGAGAGAAAAAAAGAGATAGAGCTTGGAGGGGTTAGGAGGAGGGAGGAGGTGAGCCCTCACTGGGATGGGACCACCTGCGTCGCCTCCTTTGCTGGGAGATTATGCAGGGCGCACAAAGCGGTGCCGGGAGGAGGGCAGGGGCACCGGGGGAGCCCAGCGTCAGGAGAGTGAGCAGCGTGGAAAGTGGAGCTGGCGTGTGTGCCAGGGGTCTGCCACATACTGTACCAGCACCCCGCCACCCTCCACTCCCCCCTCACAGGCTCCCAGGATACCGCCATCCCCCCCTTCAGTCTCCCCCGTATGTTTAAAACAGTTGTGGCTGTAGCTGGTTCATATTCACTAATATCTCACAATTGCTTTTTAAAATATTGTAACGACTTGGGGATGAGAAAGTCGGCACACAAAAGTTCAACTTTAGCAGGAATTTGGACAGTTTAAAAGCCTGTTAAGTCATCAAGGTTTGGTGCAATTTTAACTTAGTGTTTATCGGTCAAATACCTCACTTTCTCAAGTTTATATAAATATTCTGATTATACGAGGTCCAAAGAAACTCAGGAAAAACCTGATATATATTTTTGTGTGGTACAACACTGGGGTCATCGGTCTCGATTCAAACACAAACAAATGGATACATATAAAGGTATTTTAGTTTTGGTGTGTTTGCAGATTAGTGGAAGTTAAAAGCAGTGTTGGGCGATATGGCCTTGAAATAATGTCATGACATTTTCAGGCAATATTGTGATACACACTATATATCTCAATAGTTTGAAATCACCTCAAAAGGTAAATGTAAATGTCAGGACTGGGTGATAAAATCAAATATCACACTTTTTTTGATCACATATCTCGATATTGGTATTGCAAAAATATTGTAGGAATGACTATTGGTACTTTGGACAAAATGATCACACATTTTTGATCAATAATTATCAGTAATGACTAAAGCAACCTGTAGCAACAAGTCTCTGTGTGACCGGGGCCTAAGTAGGCAGAGGCAGGTAGAAGAACAAGCAGAGGTCAGAAAATGACATTAGTTTAATGTAATGCAGCCTTTAAAGCAAGAATACATACTGATGTTTTGGGTTTGTGTCGGACCTGAGCCACCGATCCAGGAAATCAGTATTTGATGTATTTGACGTCTTTGAACATCTGTTTTCAAAAAGTTACACTTTGTTGCCTTAAATCCAGAAAAAAAATGCAGATAACAACTTCAAAGATCCAAGATGATATATAGTCTCACACCGAGATAACAATACATCAATGTATTTCCCAGCCCGAGTTAAAAGTACATTATTGAAAAAATTAAGTGAGTCATCAGCTGCCGTGCTCTCTCAGAGAAATGTCAGCATACTGAAAAGAAGCCTGCCTGTTTCCCTACATTCATGCGGTTTGGATCTGTACGTGTGAAAGAGTTTTGCTGTATGTGCTGTAGTTAACGCGTCACCAACACTGTCTTCATGTTTCTCATGACTTGCTGTCGGCTATTTACATGGATATGGGAGAGCAGCAGCATATTCCGACATGCATGTTTTCGTAATTATGTGTGAGTGCGTAAACTCAGCACTGAGGCTGTGGAGTCGGTGATCTCACTGGTGGATTTTGACACTCTTGGAGCTGCTGCTGCTGCTTCTGAACCTCCCTCACCAGAGCAGCTCACAACCAAACTTATATTTCTAAAATGCGAATTTTAGCGCAACTTTACAGTCGTGTGCTTATGTTGCTGTTATTGTTTTGTATGGTCTTCTGAGCAGAAAATCCCACCCACAGCGTATGCTCAACTCAATGCGTGAATGCTTACAAAATGTCTATGCACATACGTGTGTGTTTTTGAGATGACACTGGCATGTTAAATGAGTAATGCAGCCATGCTTGTTTAACAATGTCGGAGGCTGATTGTAATTTACTATTTAACCTATAGTCCTGTCACATTTTCATATAAATAAATGCTAATTTAATGCCAGAAATTCCTTTACGGTAGTTTCAGTTACCTCGTGTCTTGAGCCAAAACCAATCTGGTCAACATTATCTGGTCAGTGTTTGCACCTATTTTTAGATTTCTGTGATTCATTAGATTTTGTCTTGTTTTACATGAACAAGGAAACTGCATTGTCAGCGAAAAAGAAGAGAAGGACGGGCGTTCCCTCTGGCTTTGTGAGGTTTTTCAGTCATTTGCCTCGTAGAACTTCAATTCGTCCGTCACACTACTCAGTGAAGTTGATGTATTGTGGTTAAACTACCACGGTCCGCCCTCCCCGATGTCAGGGATGATCCCACAGCTGTGAGCCAAGGACTCCAGCGTGGAAGTTATCGTCAATGATTGGTCAGTCCCCATTGTTTCAGGCACTGTCATTGGTCAAGATTAATAGCTGTTTCTGGTTAATTATTCCATGCCTGGGTATTGGTCTGGAGATGAACCTCAGCTAACCCCCAGCTCCTCCATCAGCGTACAATGACTTCATTTGGACTTCCCCATTCAGCGCAGCCAGCCCTTAAATCTAATAATTGCAGAGTTCCTTTTGTCTTTTTGCTGATGCGGGCTATTAGCGGAGCAGCGAGAGCATCTTGGGCCAGGTCTGGGCCATGCCAGATTTGACGAAGCTATTCTGTAAAAGTCCCACCCCCCACCATCTTGTCATCCTTTCTAAGATGTCCCTAAGGAACCCGCAGACCTCAGCAAATTCTTAGCCCAAGGTGAAGACGGGAACAGAAGGAGAAGGAGAACAGAGGAGGACCGACCACAGAGGCAACCTGTGCTTCTCAAGGTCTGCCTGAATGGGGGTTTTTAGGTATTCATTGTGACCATCTCTTTCACCCGCTCTCTATTCTTCAAAGTGCTGGCGGAGCCCTGGCTTGGCGTGGGTCTAAGCTTGCATCCTTCTCAGCAAGAGCTCTGCAGGCCACACTGATGTTCTAATCATAACCTGGTGGCAGCGGCTTTATACAGAGCGTTGGGAGAACTGAGGACTGGCTTCCTGCCGCTCGCAGTCCCTTTGTCCCACTAGAAGGTGGCGCGGCTGGGATTAAAGCCGTCGACACCAGAGGTCACCCTAAAAATCTATCCCTCTCTCTTTTCTCTGGTTGTCTGTAGGCAAGGCTGGGTGGTTGCAGTTGTGTTTTTCGATGAACGAAGGGTAAACATTTAACTGATTTCATTATCCAAAGCAACATAAGGGGATTGAGTGGTTAAGTGATCACTCGCTTGCCCAGGAACAGTTCAACACACTGCACACATCGAGCCAAAGTGTGTGTGTGGGGGTTTTGTTTGGTTTATGTGTGCCGACCACTGACTGTGTAAAATGTGGACAAAGTGCATTCTTTCTGATCGCCAACAGGGGGCAACCCCATTGGTTTCAAAGCAACATCCAATTGTATGTTTGCTTATGAGAAAATATCCCTACTTCTCACTTGATTTATGGTGACAGCTCAAATGCCTTGAGGTTTCAAAACAGTAGTCCACAAATCAAAGAGTAACGGTATTTGGTATGTCTAGAGCAGTGTTCTTATAACTGTGTGTGAATGCTTACTAAATGTCTATGCACACACATATGTGTGTTTGTGAGATGACACTGGCATGTTAAATGAGTAATGCAGCCATGCTTGTTTAACAATGTCGGAGGCTGATCGTAATTTACTATTTAACCTATAGTCCTGTCACATTTTCACATAAATAAATGCTAATTTAATGCCAGAAATTCCTTTAATGATGTTACACAGCAATTATTCAGTCTGTACAGTCATGAAAACTTTTACATTTTCTGAACACAATCTTGCAGTCATCCACTTTAAAGCTGCATTACATTGCAGTGACACTGACTAATTTCAATCTCTGTGCAGGAGCTTCAGACATCCAAGAGACTAAAAAACCTCTAGAGAACACTGCGGTTCACCACCCACGCTGTCTCTAGTTTCTCTACAGAGACTCACAGAGGTGTCTTAAAAAATATCAGGTGAAACAAGTACTGATGACATTATTACATTAGCAGAACTCAAGCTACTCACTAGAGAGACGACAAGAAGACACAGAAGAAAGTGGAGAATGTGGTTATCAACAAACAGATTCAGCTATGTACAAGTGTTTTTTTTCTCGTGCAAATGTATGTTTATTTCTTTTGTCTATCTGTTCTACACACACACAGGATGAAAATGACTCATTACAGTATATTTCAGGTCAACACCATGTCAAACAAAACAACAACAAAAAAACAACAACAAAAAAGTACACTATCTTCTTCATAATTTCTTATTACAGGGCTATTGTATTGAATTGCATTACGTTGCACAGGTGTTGCAGATATTATCTTTGAGCCCGCACATTTTTCATCAGTTTAATCCACACTGATGGTTGTTAAAGGGATAGCTGCACTCACAAAATATATTGTATATTGTATATTGTATTGCATCACATGGTGTTGTATCGTATCGTCACGTATCGTATCGTATCGTATCGCATCGTTTCATTTTATTTCGTATCGGATCACATTGTATCGTATCGTATTGTATCTGATAGTCTCTTATCATATTGCATCTTATCCAATCTTTTGTTATTGTATTGTGTCTTACCTTATCATATTGTACTGTGTTGTTTTGTTTCATATCATATTGTATTGTGTCTTATCGTATTGTATCGTATCGTGTCTTATCTTGGTTTGTTGTTGTAGTCCTTCAGTTGAATTTAAAGGATCAAAATCTCTAAAATCACTAAAGTGTAATAAAACGTCATCTCTCTGCCTCATGAGACATACAGTGTGTCAGTTAACTGTATAGTTTGTCCTAGTTTTCTAACAGCTCCTGTGTGAAACACGTGCATAGTAGTCGGTCCCCCTGACACTGACAAAGTGTGTGATCATAATGATGACCCTCAGGATGAGCCCGCATTTCTCTCCCCACCCAGCACGCTCCCTCACTCTCACATCTCGACCATGCAGACCCCCAGCCATCATGTAATAAATGTTCAGCGCCATAATCAATTTGCAATGCTTGGAGAGCATCTCTCTTGATTTAGGCTGTAAAAAAAAAGGGAAGGGGAGAAAGAAAAGGATGAGGCAGAACACAGAAGACAAGAAGGATCCCTGTGAATGTGGCAAGAGCGCGAGGCGAAGAAGAGCGACTGGGGGGGTCTATTAGAGAAAAGACTTCCCGCGGCGTAAATAGTATTCATGGATGACAGAGTGGTCATGGGGGATAGACGAGAGTCTTCTTCTCTGTGGAGCTCGAGCTGACTCATTCTCCGCCTGGCTTTTCTTCCTGACGCGGCTCGCCAAGGGGCTCCTTTGTGCCCTAGCAGCAGGTAGCTATGGAGTGGCAGGTCAACTCTCGGGCCAGCACAGCTACCCCCTTCTCCCATTGACCCCTGCTGAGTGTTTCTCACTGCAAGAGTGAAAGCGTAATATTGTGCATGTGTGTGTGATGTACGAGAGAGGAATTCAGATCAAACCACACATTTAAATCTTATTTAAAACACACTATTATGACTACGTCTTTGGAGCGTATTCTGAGTAAGGTCCTGTTTTTATAACCTTTAAATCTGATCTTTTTTTGATCTGATGCACTCGCTTTATTTTTGGTGAGAGTTGCCTGACAGCCGTAGCCATGGGAAGAAAAACCATAAAATCTAGTTAAGATCTGATTTAGATTCTTAAGAGAACAAGATTCCCCAGAAAAGAGGAAAGATATATCTTGATTCCGCTTGCTCCACCACACATCTTTGACCCACAGCAGCTGTAGTTTTCATATTGTAGGTTTTCTAACCGATTGGATGCTTTTTATCCCAGACTGTTTTCTTTTCTCTCCCCATGGTAACTTGAACAGTTTTCCCAGTGGGTGGTTCACTCAGCCACAAGGCTGTAGAATGGAGTTGCCCACATAGCACGCAGCCTAATCGAATAACCGCCCCAGCGTGGCGCCCAGCGTGAGTGTCGTCCCCAGAGGGAAGCTTGACCGGAGGCTGCAGGTACCTTTCATTGCCGCCTGGCAGGCTGGCTCCTTTTCCCCAGCATCCCGCTGCTAGAAATTTGTCGGCCCCCTCTGGGTTCCTTTCTGGGAGTGTCAGCTGCGAGGGCCCCTGATGGGAGATTTGTTGATATGATAACTCGATTAGACTACAGGATGGATGACATAGTGGCAGCCAGCCAGTCAGTAGCACACAGGGAGGTGCTGACTCCTCTCCTTAACCTCTCCTCAGGAGCCTGGTGCTCGGCACCTGCCCTCGGCTAATCAGCCTCACAGCGCGGGATGGTGGCTGGAGGAAAGGTTGGGGTCAGGGCCTGTTTAGATGTGAAGGATGTTGCAACCTGACATTGGTCCGCTGCCCCTTAGCCCCAGGACATGCAGAGGGCTTCGCAGAGAAAGCCTCTTAGATGTCTCTCACCGTGTCATCTATTGAAAAATCCTGAGCAGAAGCAAACAGTTGCTCAACAAACTTCCTATTTAGGTCTATTATGTAAGTGGTTAGAGTTGTAATTGTCAGTCATGTGAGGAAGGCCTCGGCGATTTGATTACAGCTGGTATGTCAAAGTTTCCAGCTCATTGTAGAAGGAATGTACAATAATTAGTTGTGAAAAATAACGATAGAACTCTATCATTCATGAGTCCAGATCACTGCACAGGAGTTACATGATCTGGTGCAACATGTCATCGCTCGTAAATGCTGTTATCAACCTCATTTAACAGTTGAAATCAGATTAAATTCTCCAGGGTTTCATTACCTGGCATCGACGGGGCTGTAAAACTTTCCTCACAGGTTTTCAGCACTATTAGGACAGCCAAAAAACACTTTCCGATGCACAATACCTTCTCTGTATGTCCTCCAGGTTATTTGCTACACGGTGCGCTGGGGCCACTCAAGTCAATTAAGTTCACATCTCCACTTTGGCCAAACAAGGGATTGTGGCGATATGAGGAGCGCTAAAGACCAACAGGAGCCTCCCCTTCCCAGCCCAGGCATTGAGGAGCAGCAAAAAGGACACCAAACAAAGGGCGGCCCCTCTGTGTCTCAATGACTCCTCTCTTTGTTGCCTTCTCGGGCCCCATAAAGGAAGAGGGACGCTCTTGTTTGCCCAGGAGGTGGTTTAATGGCCCCGGGTAGAACAATGGCGCCACATTCAAGTCATCCAGAGGGGCTCATTATATGGGGCCGTCCCAAAGCGCGGGGTCCCTGGACGTTCCCACTGGAGCGCTGGTTGAATGGTGGCGATGGGCGGGGCGGGCCAGGGAGGGCATACAGGGGGGAGAATAGAGACCATTGAGGTGACGAGCAGGTTCCATCTACCCCCAGTGCCTCCTCACCTTGCATCACGACAGCTAGGGGCCTCTGCGTGCACAAAGGGCAAATTTAGTGTGTCGGGCTGGCTTAAAACGCTCACTTTAGAGGAGACCATTGAGGGAAATATCAACACTGTAGGCCACGCAACGGTGCATTCAGCCTCTCCTGCCCCCTTCCCATTGACCAAGTTCCTTTTCCTTTCAGTCCTTTTCTCCCTTTGGTTCCATTCAAGCCCCACTTCTCTCATCTTCCAAACTCTTCAGACCAGGCCATTTTTCCCATACCTTGCAAAGGGGCGGATGACAAGAATTAAGTTAGTTCTGGCCCGGCCCAGAGGTTTTGTCCTCTCTGAGCTGTGGCAGGTAACTGTGGCCATGATGAGATGGATCATCAATCACCAGCCAATCCTCTCTGGTGATGTGACACAAGCACCAGGGACCCCAGAGGTCAGCGAACGGCAGTATTGGTGGTTTATTGCCAACTTATCAGCTTCAGACTGTCACCCTGACTGGCAAAGTTTGTTTGATGGCCTGCAAATATCTTAGTTCTCAAAACCTTCTTTGTGCTTTGTAGAAATTCCAGTCAATTTCTGGTTCCTCTCTTTAGTGACTCACTGACAAATACCCTGTTACTGCACTCAAGTAGATTCTTCAGGTATCTGAGATGGGTTGAACTTGAATCAGGTGAAAAGAAGTGTAGTGACAAAGGCTCAGCGTCAATTAACTTTGCACAGAAATGGCTGGTAGAAATGTCCTTCAGAGGGATGCTTTTGACTTTTATACTACATTTCAGGGCCTGTACTTTCTTACTTTTACTTGAGTAAAAATGTTGAATCACTTCTACTTTAACAAAGAGCTACTTTTCTTTAATATAAGTATCTGTACTACTGCTTGAGAAAAGAATGTGTCTACTTTTGCTGTCCTGCTTACATCAGGCGGTTAATTCTAGGGATGCACAATAAAATTGACATGTCATTGGTACCAGTCGATTAAGGCTTTAAAATCTAAGATCTGCGTCTGCCCAAAATGAGCAGTTCTGCTGAAGTCACAGACCGATAAGATGGCACTCCAATTTTGTGCACGCAAATGAACCGTTGATGAAGAAGTTTCTTATTTTGCCCAGCCAATGTTAATATTTTGAAAACAATTGTATTACCTGTCTGCCATAGGGCCATCGAGTTAAGAGTCGGTATGATAATATTTTAATGCCATAACAGGAGAGACTTCATGTTGTGGATTAAAACATGTGCATGTATCAGGATCTGTATCTGCAGCTGGCCGAAATGAGTCGAAAAATATCAGCAAACTATAAACTGGCAAAAATCCAATACCACGCATCCTCAGCAACATCATCTGAACATGATGTTTTTCACACTCTGGCTTCCAGTTGATTTGACTGTCCTCCTACAGCTCATTATCGTCATCGTAGACAGAAAGTGTTTAATCTGATTCAGATCTATGTTCCATCAAATGTAATCATCAAATGACTTTTATTACATTGCAGTTTCATCGGTTCAGCTTCCTCTAACAAGCTTCACAGAAAAAACATCTTCATGCTCAGACCTCATAAAATAAATGCTGCTGTCAGATATATGTGCAGTGAACAATAATCTCACATACGCTGGAATTAGATTTTACACATTACAGTAAATGTTGCTGCTTTACATCCAGTCCTGTGTGGAAGCTGCCACGTTATACAACTGTCGTCTATTTTAAGTAATTCCGCTTCAGCTGGGGTTAAAGATCCCGAGGCACTTTGCCAAAAACACCCTGTTTGTAGTTAATGAGGAAGAGTAGCATTTTCTTTAATCTTTTCAGAAACAGTCCAGACCTGCGGCCAGAAAGTCGATACATCTTAGACAGCTGGCACAAACTACTGCTGTAAAGTTTTTGGGGAACTAAGGTTGTTTGGAAAACCACTAAAACCTACCAAAGCAAAATCAAAAGACAAAACATTTCTTTCTTTTCAAACTCACCATAGGAGTGGATTTACTTGTGATGACCAAAAATATAATTTGTTAAACTGAGTGATATTAATTGATGATGGTACAGAGACGTTTTCAGTTTTCTCTCGTGTTTGTGTATTAATAATCCAAAGAAAAGTCTGCATCTCCAGGAATAATCAAACTCTGAAACTCTTAATTCGATGTATTAAAAAATACTCAGTGACTTAACAATTACAATTGACTGCTTTCGTTGTTTGTTAGGGTATAATGTTGTTAATGCCAGAAATGCACCTCACAGTTTGTTCTATGCCTCTGTCACAGCACATTGTCTAAACTCTCATCAGAGATGACACATCTGTCCAGCTCTTAGACATATAAAGACTATTGAAGTGTTGATTTTTTTTCATGGGCCTTTTAACGATGAAAACGATGATTAAGCGCTCTGAAATAATTTCTCAGGACCCTTCAGGTTGAGGCCATGGGAACAGCGATTGCAAATGAATCGACACAATCGTCCATGTCTAAGAGCATATGCCTGGGCCTGACAAAATGCTCTGTCTTTGCGGCCTGTCTTAAGGACAAGGCCTCCATGGTCGCCACACCACTCCTGGCCTTATAGTGTCCAGGACCACATCTCCCGGACACCCCACTGTGCAGCTAGCCGCTAGCACTGGAGCTCCCACTGGGCAGACTCAGCAGGGGCCGTGGGCGGCGGGCAGGCTCCCCGGGGGCCGGATCGCACCCATTTTGCGCCAGGCTTTTGTGCATTTGTCTGCATATGTGTGTGTGTGCTCCAAAACGTACATCTCTGCACACATATGAGGTTTTTTTTTTGGCCCCATGAATCTGAATGGGAGGAAGAGGTTTTCCACCAGATGCCGAAGCTCCCAGAAGTCTTAGCGGGGTGCCAGTGAGTTCCCGCTGGGCCGCCACAGTAGGAACATATATCTCGCTGCAGGGGAAGGCCATCAGCACTAATGATGAGACACATCCGTCTTCTTCTCAGCCTGGCCTGACATGCCCAAGTGTCTTGTTCATGGTGGCATATCCATGGCGAAAGAATGCATATGGTAGGGGTGCTTTATCAAGCCCTGTGGGAACCTATGTTCGCTCTCAGCGGTGGAGAGCATTTAAACACTGTTCAGCACTGCTGGAGCAGTTTACTCGCTTAGCGGGAGGTTGTGATCTTATTTCCCTGCTCATGGTTCCCCTCCTGAGTGTGCAATTGAATAATTATTCGTTGTATTTAGTCCCCAATCGCTGCGCTCAATTGATTTTGAATGTTAATAACAGGATTTATGGTTGCTTGCAAACTGCACATCAGTCATCATACCGCCGGTTTGAGCAGAACTGATTTTGTAACTCAACTGAGAATAAAGACGTACCAAGGAAAGGGGAGATAAAACAGCCTGAAGTATCGGTGTTGAGTTTTTGTTTCAGAGCGGCCCATGAAGGAAACGGGCAATGCGCGGTAGCAGGTGTACTTTGAAATCGCCTACGAAGGCGACGCAGTCTTCAAGCCCAGAACATGGCTGTTTTTGGTTTTGCAGCGATGATACCGGCAAGACTCCGCTTCCTTCCAAAAAGGAGAGAGAGGACATCAGAGGTCACTCTATTCTGCCTCGCTAGCACACATCTCCCCCACTTTGCTTTCAACGTCTCCATCACTGGGAGCTAGAGATTATATAATGACGGGCATTTTACTTCTGGAGCTAAACCACATCAGAAAATGAAGCAAACAGCAGAGAGAGATGTTGGAGCAGAGGGAAGAGCACAGAATAAAAAGACAGGGCTCATGCGTGGCCATGAATGACTCCAGAGGTTGTTTTTGCATGAAAGACTGCTTTTCACTCTATCTCTTTCTTTGTCTCCATCTCCCTCTCTCCTGCTCGCTGGCTGTGTGGAGAGCGAGTGCTGCTTCACTTGCCTCCAGCCAGGAGGTAAAACTGAACTGCAGAGCCAGGCTGCCAAATGATGAAAGACTCTGGCATCCAGGGATGCTCTGAGCCTGGACCAAGAGCTCAGAGCGAGAGAAAATGCTCGCTTTTCAACTTAACACTTTTTTCCTACTACATTTCTTCTCTCTTGCTTTTTTTGGTGTCGGTTTTTCCATCATCGGGGCGAGCGATTTTTTTTTCCTTTTTTTTTTATTTTTATGAGCACTTGCACCGCAGCCTTGGAGCAAGAGCTCCTCGTGGGAGACGGGTGGATGGATGGAAGTAGTGAGGAGGAGGAGGGCAAAAGGATGGGCAGAGAAATGAGTGTTTATGTGGGGGTGTGTGTGTGTGTGTGTGTTTGTGTGTGTATGTGTGAATTGTTGGGATGCAGGGATGCAGCCTGAACGTGGGTGTGCAGTTGTTTTTATTGCCATCAATGCTTCCATTCCCCCCACTCCCAAGTCCGTGTTTGAACACAGTGATTTAAATCTGTTTTCACAACAGAAATTAAGAAGCCTTCAGTTTTCCCCCAGATTTCACTGCCACATGATCCCATTTATAATGATCACTCGTGATTGTAATTTTCCCAAAATACACAGGAGGTACCGCGGTTAAATAGCTCCTGTTTTCTTCTGCTCGAACTGTCCAAGAGGTTTATTTACAGGATTCTGACAAAATGATGCTACTCAGAACTACAAACACTGCTTCAAAGAGCATTTGTGTTCATTTTAATTGCCAGCTAGCAGCATTTGTCCCAACAATCTGAATTGATCCGTCATATCTCTGCAGTGATTTCAATGTATTTCATGTTTTCTGAGTCTGCTCCTTTGAACCTTTTGTTGATTCTCATCTGCACCAACCTGCAGTTCAGAACAGACGATTTAACCTCTGTGCAGCTCTGCTAGCTTCCACAAGTTTGAAAACCTCCCATATAAGTCTTAAAGGCAAATGCGGCTTGCTTTGCATTCGACCCGATGTGACCCGTGTTTACAGCACACTCCGAGTGCTTCAGAGTTGTAGTCTTTTGACATTTTCAAATAGCTTTTGAGTTCACAAGTTTTGACTTGGAGTGGCATTTTTATACATGGTTTATTACTACTGTGTTCTTCTCATTTTGCTTTCGCCAGTGTTATATTTTGTTGCCTCATAGGGTTTAGACTTTTGCTCCAAGATTTAAAAAGCATCGCCTGACCTCTCAACAGCTGACATTGCAGCTATATACCGTTTTCAGCACTGTTGGAACCAAGTAAATACCAGAACTCGTACTTGAGTAAAATATTATCTTGGTAAAAGTGAAAGTCAAGTCACCCTTATGAACAGTGAGTCTTAAAGTCGCTGATATTAAATGTAGTAAAGGATGAAATATCGATCTCAGTGATTATCATATCCAATGTTGAGCATTATTAGTTATTGGAATCAGTGTTTTTTGTCATCTGATTGCCGGTATAATAGATTTAAAAATGTGTTACTTTAGATCAAGTATAAAGTAGCAGAAAAATGTAAATAGTCATGTAAAGTACAGGTTCTTCAAAACTGTAGTTATTAAAGTACAGTACCAGAGTAAATCTACTTGTAGTTACGTTCCATCACTGGTGTTTAAGGTATGCCATGACATGAAAGCCGCCGATTGTCCTAACGTGAACATTTGCTTATACATGACATTTCATATTTCAAGTTTATAATCGAGTTTCCTGGTTTGTTAGATTATAGTTAAGCATTTAGACAGAAATTACGACTCTGTTTTCATTCTGTTAAGGGTGATTGTAACTGATATTGTGATCTCAAGTTATTTTCTGAGACAGTTTTCATGCCATGAACATCTCATTCTGTTGCAACCTCATCAGCAGCATTATAGACTCTCGACAGGTCCTGTCGCAGCCCGTATAGGATAAGCATAAAAACGACATCCAGGGGTCCATCAGCTAACTAACTGACAATAGGTAACAGTTCGTTAGTTCTGAGTATAAAACAATCTCACTGTATGAAGCATTCTTCCTGCTTTCCTCCGTTTGGTGCGAGACGCTGACTGGCCCAGCAGATAGACCAGTGTGAATTTGTCTGAGAGACCGTCTGTGTGTGTCTCTGTGTGTGTTTGTCTGTGTGTGTGTGTGTACACT
This sequence comes from Diplodus sargus, assembly GCA_903131615.1. Classification (NCBI taxonomy): domain Eukaryota; kingdom Metazoa; phylum Chordata; class Actinopteri; order Spariformes; family Sparidae; genus Diplodus; species Diplodus sargus. Next base: position 3,185,667 of record CAEMYA010000103.1, on the reverse strand, counting down.
GTGGCTGAATTCAACCACAAACACAGAGGAATCCTCTGATTCTCAGGTCAGGCTGCAAGCGCCCTGCCAAGGCTCTGGTTCCCCACCATAATCCCCTCTCAAACAGAGGGGAAATGTGATGCAAGGTGTCGGCAACACCATCAAGATTGCATTTTTCTGTCTTTACAGTAAAGCTACTCCCTTCAAAATTCCAGCCAGGGGTGTAATCCTCCATCTTACACCATTCCCTCTATTCATCACGCTTCATTTTTCATCCCTGTGCGGAGAAGGGAAGGTGAGGAAACTGCAGGAAAGACTCGACTGTGTTTGTGAGCGCAACAAAGAGAGTGTCGCCAGCAACACAATCCGGGAGGGGACTCAGAGAGAAAGGGAGTTAGAGCGGTTAACAGACTGCTATGTGTGCGTCTGCAGGAGTGTGTGTGTGTGTGTGTGTGTGT
>CAEMYA010000103.1:3171683-3184781 GCA_903131615.1 Diplodus sargus | reverse complement strand
GTGTGTGTGTGTGTGTGTGTGTTTGGGGGGGGCGGGGGGCTGTAACCCAGGCCTGTTTATGTACCACACTGTGTCGGTGGGGAGGCCTTAAATTGGAGCCATGCTGCAGGGGATTAGGCCTGCACTGCAAAAAATATTCACCATAACAAGACTTTTAGTCTTGTAACCAGTCTGGAGAACTAATTTTATTTTAAACAGGTCTATCAGGAGGGGAGAGAGCAGTGTAGCTGTTAGTAGTTGTCGGCAATAACTGGAAGTGAACCCGTGTTTTCAGGAGTTCGCAACAATTTAATGAACTAAAAGAACAATTAATTGATTAAAAAAGAACTTGTAAACAAAGTTATTTGCATTGGAAACAGATTTGTGCAAATTAGGTGGGATGTCAGGAATAAGTCTCAATATACTGGACTTATTGTAGATCCAACCCTGTGACCAATCATTCACCTGGAAAGAGGAAAAACATATGGTTTAATTCCGGGATATTGGGTCATGCAGCTGTTCTTGGTGGTGTGCGCTTAAACAGCAGCAACAAAGCGGGCTCCTCTGACTTCTTTAATAGCTTACCTAAAAAATGCCCCCAAATTGATACATGTTATTAGCGGTGGGTGAGGTCTCGGAGTCGGAGGGGACGTGGGGACATAAGTGGGTCAAATAATGTGTTCTTGAGATTGAGAAACAGGCAGCCAGTCAGTCACCCAGCCAGCCAGCAGCCAGTGGAGGCCAAGCTGGATCAGCGCAGTCCTCCATGTGTGGCGGATGTTTTCCACAAGCCGAGCAGCCAGCTTGGCCGCAGCTGTCCAAACCGCAGGCCCTGGGAGAAGATGAGGAGGAGGAGGAGGAGGAGGAGGGATGCTGGGGAAGGAGGCTCAGGGGGGGCAGTGGGGAGGGTGGCGGGCTTGGCAAAGGTCAGACAGGCTGAGGCGGCCGGGAGTGTGGGAACTGTCCGGGAAGGCATGTGCGAAATGCTCCGAGACGAGGTATCATCTTACAGCCAGACCGCCTGAGGGAGAGAGTGCTGTGTGCCTGCATGTGTAAGTGTGTGTGTGTGTGTGTGTGTGTTTTATGCCTGCTGCATGCCTCTGTGTATGAGTGTGTGTGTGTGTACATTCGGGAGGCTACCGTGTCTCTTGGGAAATGAGCGTTTTGATTGTGAGATAGGAAGTGAAGGGAGGGAGAAATGGCCTGAAACATGGAGAGAGGAGACGCAAACACACACGTAGACACACACACAGCTGCGAACATTCCTGCCGTTGAATGGTCTTTGAGTCCAAGTCATGTCAGCACTGAAGACTGTGTACGGAGGTATGTGGCACATGTGTGTAACATGATTTCATGTCAGGAGAGCTCTGACTATCTTAATCGTCCCGTCACGGAGAAATTAGCCCGCCGCGCCGTTAATAACACCCTCGTGGTCTGGAGCAATGTAATGTAAGCGGCGTGTGCTGCTAAACTGTGTGTAAGTTATAAATCGCCGTGGAGAGTCTCAGCGAGCTCCTCAAAGCCGTGGCAGTCAGATTCCATCACGTTTTGAGGGAAACTGGCTTCATAACGATGGGTGTTTGTCTGCAGCCGAGATGCTCTGATGGTTTTAATGAAACGCAGACATCCTCGGCTGAACTTGAGTTGCACTCGAGGATGGGATGAAGAAGTTTCCACACGCGGGTGCACGTGTAGACACACACACACACACACACACACACTGGCAGTTGTGGTCTGGCCAAGACTGGCTTGGCTTGGATGAGCATCAGACTCGCACACCGAGCAGGTGAGGTGAAGTCTGATCCTGCGGCGTAGATGCCTCGACATGCAGTCCTCACACTACCCACATCTCACACACACACACACACACACACACACACACACACATCCAACCATCCTTCCCCCTGATCCTCTGTCTTAGAAAATTTCAAAAACAGTCAAACAAACCCACACCTCAGCTGGATGGAGTTTCATACACCATCTCAACTTCCTGTGTGTGTGTGTCTTACTGTCATAACAGTAAGTGTGTGTGTGTGTGTGTACCGCTAACTCCCACCTTTGTCTGCTCCTCCTGCTCCCATCTTTCACAGGGCCAGGCCTTTGAAGAAGCCTAATCCGGGTTATTTGCTTTCCCATGCTTGTGTCAGGTCCCGCTCTGAATTGACTGTGGAAAATACACTCTCGTCTGCCGGCCGCTCCCTCTGTCCCTGATTTATCCGAATAGGATGTGGCTGATGGGCGTATATAAAGCAGGCTGAATGGTGGGTAAATATGATCTCACCGCCACTCTTTTTATCCACAAGGCAACACTCTCACAGTTGCTCAAAAACCTTTATGCAGCCTGACATCCATTCAGGGCTTGTTGCATTCAGCCAGGCTCAATGAGAGGTCCCCAAACAGTGCCATGCTCACAATGGGGCCCAGTTCATTACAGTAAATAACAGTGGCAGCCGCCGCATTGTTTCCGCGATGCAAGTAGATTTAGCACTCTTAAATGGGTAATTGTTTTAGGCCCAGTGGAGCTTCCTCTCTTGGTAGGAAACCGAACACGGACCCCGTGCGTGGCGGAGCACTTTCTGCCCCCCTCATGACACACTCCAGGGAGGAGGAGGGAACGAGGGCGGGAATGAATACGCAGCTGGAGAGAAAGAGGTTTTAAGCTGTTCACAGGGAGAAAGGTGAGGCCTGATGTGGGCAGAGCTGCAATTATAAGTCATGTAATAGATGAGTTGATTGAAAGGAACTATTTGACAGCTGATTAATGGTTTCACACATTTTTTCAAGCAAATAATGTCAAACATATAAGAGTTCCAGCTTCCCAAATGGTTTGCTGCTTGTTTTTGGATTTGGGAGTGTTGGTTGGACAAAAAGTTCGATGAGCATGTTTGCAGTTTTCTTTTACATTTTATGGACAATTAAACGATTAATTGATTAACAAATTTTACACATTAGAATGTGTTCATAGATCTTGGGGATCACTGCTGCGTATGTGAAAAAAGTAGTATGAAGCCTTTTGTGGCTCCAGAGGAAGCTGCATGTAATCTGATAAACTGCCTCAGTGGTTAAATTGCATTGTGGGTAATGTAGGTACCAGGTTTTGAAAAGCAGGTCACTAGTCTAGCATTGTACTCTCATAACATTGCTGGTCGAAATCTATTCAGCAGAACAAGAGATATCACCTTTTTTTTGTTCACGTATTCTTTTTCATTTTTTTTCACCTGGCAGATGCATTACCCGCAATGCAGCTGCATGCAATGCATCATGGGGGGCAATTTATCGGAGCTACTAAATGCTTTATAACACTTTTTTAACTTGTGCAATTCTACTCCATAAGGGGTATCAATACACTGTAATTTGTACAATTGGTGGAGTTACTGTTTAAATGGGAATCAGCAGATTAAATGATAATCAAAATAATCATTAGTTGCAGCCGTGGCTGTGGGTTTCTGGGAGAGAAAAAGAGAGAGTTGTGGCATCTACATGATCTGAGAGTTTGAGATGGGAGAGTAAGTGTGTGTAGTAATCGTCTGCCTGTACTTACTGTACATCCGTATCTTCGGTATGCAAGTACAAATTTGTGGCGTCTAGAATATTTATGTCTACATGTTTGAGGGACATACATGAACAATCTCCTCTGTTGCAGCACAAGACACCCCTTTCATGTACTTGTGTATTTCTCTGGATGTTCTCTCTCTCAGTGTAGTTCCCCGGCGTTGCGCACGAGTCATCCCTCTCCCACAGTCACGCGATGGCCGTCTGTGGGCGCCTGCCAAGGCCTCTGCAGCCTCCACAAAGCTGTGCAGCGTTTTCCGTTCCCAGGGGCCCTCGCAGCTCCAGCCTGGCCTCAGCGCACAGTGTTTATGTCCTGTGTAATTGCAGACCTCAGTCTGAGCAGGAGGCCAGCGTCTGTCAAAATAGGCATGTGTTCCCTTCAAGCGAGGCCTAAATCACATCAACTCCCGCAGTCAGACCGCGTTTCCCACAACCCCCTGCCTGACAAGGCTGGAGGCCCCCAGGCCTGCTGATTGGATAAAAGGGGAAATGAAATGGAAATTCCACTATGAGCCACACAACTACCTCTCATGCACACCAAAACGATAGCTACAGCAGCCTAATAAGTCACTTTTACACACACACACACACACACACACACACTAACACACTAACACACACGCACACATTATGTGCACAGGAATCCAAACACATTATTTCTCTTTCACAGCCCCTAACCAGCCATGGGGCCCTTGCGCTTGGTCCCACACCTTGAGCAGGCAGCCGTGAAATGGGGCCCTGTCTGGGATCTGCTGGCAGGCCTGCTGGAAACAGCAAAAGCGTGGTACTTGTTAGCTGCGATGACGCTAGCTAGCTTGACGTCTCAAGGGAGCATGCTTGGCTGCTGCTGCCGCTACTGCCAGCAGGCTGGGAAAGGAAAGGTGAAACATAACCAGCTCCGGGGCCAAGGACTGAAGCAGAGGCTGTTTATTTAGCCCACTACAGCGGTAAACCAAATTACAACTTCATAAACCAATTACTCGATAGTTAATATGCTGATCCGACCCCAGACAGCAGCTCATTCTCTTGTTACAGTATCGGCAGCTATGACAACATACACCGACCTCTAGGTCACCCAGCCCACTGACCTACGCTGACCAGGGAGGCCTGACCACATACTTCTCTTGACCTCCAGCGCGTCTCTCTCCTCCCACCCTCTTTCTCTTCCCCTGTTGGGAACCAGGGGCAGATCAAGGGGTGGGTGGGGTGATGGGTGGGATGGTGACAGCAGAGAATAAGGAGAGGGGAAAATTCCTCAGTGCTTAAATCCCTTCACATCCACCCTGGAATCACAGAATCCAGCTCATAGTCTGCCCACACAAACCCAGCCCCTGTGACACTCCTGGAATGCTGAAGCCTTTTTTTTCTTCTTCTTCAAATTAGGTAATTACCGCAGCGGTCACGGTGCTCAGAACAGAGACCGTGACCCTGGGCGGCGCACAGTGACAGCCCGTGTAGCTGAGGCGGCACTCTGCTTTGTGTTGCCGAAACCAAACCTGCCGACAAATTCATCATTGACTTCTCTGCAACAGCACATATTTGGTGGCTATAATGCCGGCCTACTGGTGCATTGTGTCGCATCAGGGATTCCCAACATTACCATAGACTGTGTTGGAATGTCGGTTTGTGTGCATCGTATAATGATGGCCACCATTGATTTGTGTCTCATGTTCCGCCCTTCATTGGTTGCTGCTTGATTTATGCTTCGGTTGAAGGCAAGCACATACTAAAGGAAGTCCAAATCAGTTTATCCCTAATTTACCAGTCTGGCAGGACTTTTATTAGGTTTGTTGGTTGTTACAGATGTTCGGCTCCTAATATCCATTAATGTCAGTAGTTCACGGATGAAATAGGCACCCTCCCAGTCTGCCCAACCCAATCAGCAGAAGAAATGTTGGCACTGACATTTTTTGCAAATCTGGATTATGATCATGGCTGAAATAATATAAACTGAAGTTCAAAGGCCAGCCACAAAAATGACAAAAACAGGCTGGGGCAAATTCAGAAAACTAAAGAGAAATACAAAACTAAATGGAGTATAAACTAGGATGAAGCTCGGGAAACACCGGTAGCACTGCAAAAAAAGACAAGGTGGAAACACAGTGACACCAGGAACGAAACAGATGAACTGACAAGTGAGGGAGACTCAATACAAGGCTGCTTATCTGACAGAAAAACAGGTGAACAGGAACAAACTAAGGAAAAAGAAAAAAAACGGGAAGCGCGGAAAGGAAAACATGGCACCTGAGGCTATAATCTGCAAAATAAAACGAGAAATCATAAAAAACAAAAACCCAATCATGACAGGGATATGTTGCAACTTTACATTTCTTTATGTGAAGTGTACACTGTGTTGCATGGTCTTGTTATGTTTATGCACAAAAAAGGACTTGGTAAGGGTGAGGGGAAAAAAATCACATTTTGGCTTATCTGGTTTTGTTGCCACCAATACATCTGGAAAATGATCTGAAGTCTGGTTGAAATACCTGATTTAAAACATCAATTTTTTGCCTAAAACCAGAAGAACCCAAAATGTATTATCTGTCAACGTTTGTTTGTTTATCAGCGTGTTTTATTTTTGAAAGTCTAACCAGATCTTGCGCTGACTGAGTTAGGAGTAAGAACGTGCTGAGAGATGTTGACATGATACTTATGAAATGTTCCTATTTAAGATATCTGTATTGCGCAGAAACATACAATGTTTTATTCTATTTGATATTTGCAATAATCTGGACACCTAACAGACCCGACACTTGTAACGGTGACCATGGAGCTGGTGTAGCAGGTTGGACGAAAGTCGTATTTGACTGTAAAAATGAAGCTGAGTCAGTGAAAAACTCAAAACTCACTGTTGTGGTGTGACTGGAGAGGATGGGACAGGAAAATCTATTACATATCTTTTTTTTAATGTGTGTAATGCTACCTTATTTCAAACTCGGTCTGTATCATTGGCCGAATTGGAAGTGTGTTCTTAAAGCGGAACGTGTTACAAAAGCAGAACGGTTCAGTATGCGTTGAGCAGCGGTAAACTGTCTGTGGCTGGAAATCTACTGTTGTTGTTTTTGCCTCCAGGTGTGAACCGCCATCACAGCAGTTATCTTTCGCATCTTTGCCGTGTCATCAAGTACTAAATAAGCAAGGCTGTTTTTTTTTGGTTGTGTTTGTGCAGACAGCTGATGTCTTGTTTTTCTATCCAGTGGGACCAGTTCACCTTTGCGTAAAATGAATCAACAGCAGACAGCCAGTGAACGGAGTGCATAAACGGGGCGTAGACATTACTCCACAAACAACAAAATGGATCGAGATTTGGACGATCATAATGGCACCCTCTGTGTGTGTGTGTGTGTGTGTGTGGAGGCCAGCACAACCACTTTGATCGAGCTCCTAGTACGCCATCTGTGTTCAGTCCAGACTGCATCGCTCTGGCAAAAAGCAGGTCAGACGTAAACCCAGATCGTCTGTATTCGGTGTCGGAGGTTTTCCGTGAACTCTGATATCACCCTTACACCCAGTGGCACTGACGTAAACCTTATATTAGCCTTGACAACAGCCACCTATAATAATCTTCAAAGGCCCCGGTGGTGGTATGTCTGGAGTCCAGCTCACGCTCATGCCCCCGACCCCGTGGCGGGTCCAACAACCCTCCATCTGTGTGGGGGTTCAGGTTGCACCGTGTCCAGTAAAGATCTCGTTTCACTGCAGGTGTTCCATCAAAGTGCTGGCTGGTGCACTTCTGGACTCAGACCCAGGCTCCCCTAAATGCCTGACTGGCTGCAAAGAGCCAGCCAGTGATTAGACTGCACGCGTGTGCCGGGGCACGGCGATGGGGCCTCTGCTGTAAGCACATCTGAGCCTCGTGGCCAGAGGTGTCATCCAGGGGATTCACTCAGACTCCTTGAGGGTCCTCCTCCCTCCTCCTTCCTCTCCTCCTCCTCTTCCTTTTTTTTTTTTGTTCCCCAGTGCTTTTAATTGAAAATGTATTTATTGCAGGGCCAGAGGCTGGACTGGGGAGAGGGAGGCGCAGCAGCTTATGAAGATGTGGCTGAGGTGAGGGCCGCGGGGCTTGGCTCCACTTCAGCACCACCAACTCACCCACGCAGTCAATTTTTTTCTCTCCCTTTCTGTTTTTTTTGGCTGCTCTCTTTGTTTACTGCTCCCTCACGTACTTCTCCCGTCTAACTCCTCTCTGTTTCCTCGTCTTTTCTTTCAGAAATCTCGCCTTTCATTTCTGCCCTCCTGTCTCTTTTATTCTTTGTCTCTCTTTATCGCTCTTGATTGGGCGTGTATAAGGTCCATTTCAAATGCAAATGGTGCTACTTGGAGATATAGAAGTAATGTGCTGCCAATAGCAAATTTGTTCAAAGGAGTCTCAACCATTTTTAATCCTGTTCTTCTTGTGCGTTTCTCTATCAAGGTAGACAACAACAACAAAGCAGACAGAATCAAGTGAAACAGATCTGCTTTGTGGTTTGGAAGAAATTGAAAATGTAATTTGTGTTTCGTCCTTCACTTGATGAACTGTAAAATTTGTCAAGAAGAATATGTGTTCTATTTATTAATTTTGTGCAACAGGATTATTTAAAAAGACTTGAGGTTTGTTTAACAGATTTTATACATACATACACACATTTTAACAGCAATAACAATTTAAAAGCATAACTTTTTATGATAGGTATTACGTGTTTTTGTTTGATAAAGATAGTGATAGGCTATAACTAATTATAATAATGATTATGATAACAATCATAATTGATCAATTAATGGGTGAAAGAAAAAAAACCTACAGAGTTTGTGACAAATCTACCTTCAGTCCTTTATAGTGCTGCAGACAGTAAGTGCATTGGTAAAATGACTTTGGGGGAAATACATTTTGTCATATTCCTACAATGTTAAGTTAACTTTATCCATATTTTTGCAAACAAAAATATATAAAAGCTGCACAGAGGAATCTCTCAACTCCTCTCTTCACAGCCGGGGTCAGACTTTTCTACAGAAACTGATTCAAACGAAGCAAGTTTTTTAAAAGACTGACAAAAATGTGAATATTAAGCTTGTTAATGGGGAGAACCCCATCCCTGGTGTCCCCTGTTTAACTAGCCTGTGATCTCTGGTAGCCCGAGCACTCTGCTCTCCTGCTCCCCATTAGACTGCGAGACAAAAATGGCCTTTCCCTCAGCAGACCTCTTGAGGGGCCCTCATAAAGCGTGATTATCTTTTACGAGTTCCTCTCTCATTCCCAGGTCTGGCTCGTTGAGGAGAGCCACTGGGCCTCCCTGCTTTATCAGACCTGTGGACAGGGAGGAAGGAGGGGAGCGAGAGGTGAGGAGAGGTGAATGAGGTGCTGGGAACTTTCTCCCCCAAATCCTCTTTGTGTTTGTGCAGGCACGAGGTAGGTACACATAATCTGAACCATGTGTCATATGGGGTTTGGTTCAGTGTGCATCTTGTAGATTATGCCCACAGCACAGTTTTTCTTACTGACCTTTTTTTTTGCCAGTGCCGGTAAACAGTATTTGACACAAGCCAACCCAAACGCCATGATGAATGTTAGCTTAGTGCCTTTCTGCAAAACCACAGATGGATCCAAGCTGTACATTTCTTTATGTTGCATATTTTTTTTTATCTCTCTCTTGTCCCAACGTTGTGCTTATGCTCTGGTTGGGTTTAGACATAAACATGCTTTTTTGACTTACAAAACCTCTTTTGGTCACCGCAAACATGGCTGAAATGTCTTGAGTTCCCCCTTTAAAAGTATCCAGTGGTGTCACGCTTACAAATGCCACAATGCAAACTCTAACCGTGGTCACTCATTTTGCAGCCTTGTTGTAACTGTGACTCCATTGCCATCCCCTCCACTTCCTGACGTGAAAGTCAGTTAATAAACATGTAATGTGATATGTCACGTTTTTGGTTTTTTTTTAATTCTTGGATGTATCTGTGATTTGCAGAAATAATAAGTGCTTGCATTATATCCTGGTGGCCACCTACTTTATTGTATCGGCAGGGTAAACTCTGATTCATAAGTTTAAGTGTTTAAGGCTTTTGATTTCAAGAAACTATTCCCCAGAAAAGTCCTGTTAAGCTTCATGGAGCAACCGCAGTGAAAGGCAAACTCACTAACACGTCTTTTCCGTCTGTGTATGTGTCTACTGATGTAGCAGTGATATCTTATCAAATCATTTACCAAGAAAATTTGAAAGATTTCCCCTTTTACTCGTGTGGTTGTCAACAGGAAAGACCATAGGGCATCTTTGTAATGCTCTATTACCTCTCTTTCTCACATCCGTCTCTGCCCCAATCTATTTCTAAACCAGTGAAAATCATCTGCAGGTTCACATAAGGCAGCATCCCCCCCACCCCCACCCCCACTTTGCTTTAACAAAAGTGTAGGAACATCGGAAGGGAGGTTTCAAAATGTGTCCCTTTTGTAGAGCTGCTCAAGGAGGGCAGATGTGCGGGGTGGCGTGAGCGTGCCTTGAAATCACCCACAAAGGGATTCAAGGCACAGCGGTAGCCTTTGGCAGGGGATGGTTATCACTTGCATCCGCTGCCACTGCCTCCAAGACACGCTGGCTCCAAAACCAGCACTCCTGGAATCTGTCAAACTGTCGGCTACAACAGGAAAATAAATAGGAGGGAGAGATGGAGTGATAGCGAAGAACCTTGAGAGCACAACTCACCCCTGCGAGTGACTGATTGGTAGCTGGCCGCGGGTACGCATTTTGGCAGGCGGCAGCATGACAATGGCGTTACTGGAATAAGATAGAGGGGCCCGAGCTACGATGAAATGGTGGCTGCTAGCATTGTCTTTACTAGCGATTCTTTGACTTCCCTATGACAAATCCCAGTAACACAGACACTTGGCAGGCCAAAGTGGGACGCTTTGCGCTATAGAGGGCCCCCTGCACATGAGAAGCCAAAGAGAACCTTTAAAAAACGAAGCAAGATGTAATGCAGATTTTTTATGCTCATTCTGGGCCTGTGATAGCTGCAGTGGCATGGATTTGTATCCCAGCTACACTGAAAGGGCCGCTGAATTGGATGGAGCTTTAAAGTGAAGCAAGAAAGCTCTGGAAAATCGGCCCTCAAAGGCACATTTCAACTGGAAAGCGTTTCTTTTAAGTTGTCACTCCTTGGTAGTTGACAATCCTATTATGGCACCAACTTATTGTAATTAACAGGGAGACGAGATATATGGGCAAGAACACATTCATCTGACCACCTAAGATACAAAGATCTTTGTTGTTGTTGGGGGCAAACGAAGTGCCGAGCAGCCAGATTCGCCTTATTTGCATTGACATGTGAGCGATGTAAACGCTCTCCAGAAGCCAATTTCTCTCTCTCTTTCTCTCTCTCTCTATCTCTGTGTCTCTCTCTTTCTTTCACTCACTCTCTGTCCCTCCATCCCTTCACTCGCGGGCATCACTTTAAAGAGACGTAATGGAAAATAGGTTTTATGGCTTTTCTTCTCTCCCATTTTTTAGAGGTCAGAGAAATGGAGCCTTCAAAAGAAAATCCCGAGGAGGTAACGATCCCTCACCTCATCAACTCCTCCGCTAAAGCCTAAATACGTTTCGCGCTGAAATTGTGCCCAAAGCCTAAAAGATCGAGAGCTAGGAACGGATTGTGGGCGCCAAGTCCGTGCGCTGCTATTTATTTGCCCGATAATAAGAGGATTGTGTCTCTTTCTTCTTCACTCCCGCCAACAATGGGCAGCTTTTGAGGCAGGAGCAGATGATAGAGTGGCATCAGCTACCATTGTAGTAACTCGGAGATGTCATAAAATATGAGCCGACGACAGGAATAGAAAACCCCCCCAGTGCATTGTGAGCGAGAAGTGTGCACATGTGGCATGTTCGGCAAGTGGCTGTTCCCTCTGGGGGCAACGAAGCCTGACCTTTGAACCCTCTGTGTCTGCCGTGCTCCCACATAGCAATGACTGTGACCATAAGTTTAAAATAAACTTATATCAAACTTTTAAGCTGAGAAGTTGTGCAAGTCCCTCTGTGTGTTTTGCTCTTTATTTAACAAATCGAAATAGCACCAGTAAGGTAAGAAAACATAGTCTCATAGGACTCTCATCTGATACTCCCTTTGATCTCCATTCTCTGCTCCTTCTCTATGGACCCTGTCTTGTGTTACAAATGAAGGTGCTGAGAGGGTCAAAATATCAAGGGGCTAGACTGCTGATGTGCAAATACATAGAGATACTCCTTCAGTGCTCCTCCACACCTCCGGCAGCTGCGTTTTAGGGCCGTCACTCATCCTCTGAGAGCCCGTCTGCGGAGACTCTGCAGCTGTGTCACAAATCCCCTTAACATCATGATTGTTCGGTGGAGAATTGACCGTATTAACCTCGTTTCAGGGCTTTCACGTGTAATTAATCACTCTCTTGAGTAGTTTTCATGCTGCTTTTAAACATATGAAATAATATAAGTGTACAAAAACATGCTGACAGTTTCAATTTCTACATAGAGGAACCTGTCTACTTGAAATTGTGCACCATAATCACTTCAATTATGTGCAGTGGAAACATTTCCATTTCAAAGAACGACTTTTGATTGTAATCTAAATTATAAACTGCAGTTGTTGTTGTTGTCCATTTACTCAAGCACTGTTCTTAAGTACTTTTTAAATATTTACATTTCTGCTACTTTTAACTCCACTCCACCATATTTTTGAGACAAGCAGGACTTTTGGATACTTTTTACAACTCAGATATCACAAATATTCAACATGAACACATCAGGAGATATGTCGTTTTTCACTGGAGAGGAAGGTAGCTAAACTAAAGCTGTCTGACAAATGTAGTGGGGTAAAAAGTACAATATTTTTCCTCTGACTTAGTGAAGTACAAGTGTAAAGTTATGTCAAATGGAAGTAATCAAGTAAAGCCTATTGTTTTTTACTTTAGCTGACAGTTACTTTGCAGTTTACATGCTGCACCAGAGCCAGTATGTGTAGAATATACTTTTACTTTTGATACTTAAGTGCATTTAATCAGATACTTTAAGGCTTTTACTCTCTCAATTGCTGTTCATATGGGTCACTTTCACTTTTACCAAAGTAATATTTTTACTTAAATTATAATTTTAACACAGTATCTTTAAGTTTTACTCATGTATGACTTCAGAGCAGTGGTATGTGAGGGAAGAGAATAGACTATAAACGATTACTGGCTACCAGATTAGATTGTATGCAAATCAAATATAATTTTGCTAACCAGGCTAAGATTTGCTTATCCATCCAAAAAGCGGGCAGAGCACAAATAAAGGGTAATTTATTCATTCATTATTTTTCGTCAGTCTTGATAATGACGTTTGCACATCTGCAGCATAAAATGGATTGGCTCCTTTAAAAATTAACAAGAGCGCTGCCTTTTTATTTATAATTACATCTATATCTTATATTTTGATATGCTGTTAGTCTGAAAGCAACTTGAGCGCAACTTTGTTTTTAAGTTAACTTTAAGTAAACCAGCAAGAGCCTCCACTCTTTCCGAACCCTAACAATCTTTTGCTTTAAACCTACACATAACAAGTTTTAGTCTCACACCTTCACCACAGC
>CAEMYA010000103.1:3153349-3170654 GCA_903131615.1 Diplodus sargus | reverse complement strand
GTGGAGAGATTCTCCTCCTTACTCAACATTTGTTGGCCTCAACATGTGCTAATGAAATGTTCATGAAGAAGCCTCATGATGACATGCCAAGTTGTTATCACGCCATCAAAAACTGAGACATTCTGGTGGCATTGTCACAGTGGACAAAAAACATGAATACCCACTAACATTTGGCTTTTGTCTTCAATGGGAAAGGCTACAATCAGCATTCATTCCAGGTTAAAATGTATATACGTTTTCCAATATTGTCCCACCCTGTGACAAACTTTTTTTCCCAGTGTGATGCTATGACCAATGTTGAACTCAAAGACGCTGGTGTGTAAATAATTTTTGGACATCATTCATCCAGCATCGAGTTTAAAAGGGAGAGTGAAGTAAACGATATGAAAAAGAAACCATCATGACAATGACATTTAGCGGCATCAAACCGGGCTGCGCTGATTTGCATTCTAATCACCAGTTTTAGCGAGCCAAGTTTGGCCAAAGTGCGTATGGGATGGACCTTCTCCAGAGTAGGGCCAAACTGCGCCCATCCCCGCCTCTAAGCGGGCTGTGGTGACGTCTCGCAAAGCTGCCAACCCATTTTGGCCCCAGTCCCTCCCTCAGCCAGCGAGTGTTGGAAGACATTTTTCACAGTCTCTGTGCAGCTCCTAGTAAATTTTAAGTTTCTTACTGAATCTTTGGTTGTTTGAAGTCTTGTCTCCCTCCAGTGTACTCGTTGGTACTGCATACATGACTGCTGTTTTTTACCGTTGCAGTTATGTTATGTTAAGTTTCTGCAGGTGGGAACCCAATGATTCCTGATTTTGCAGCTTCATAATAACTGTTTTTAAATAACTAAATAACGAAGGACTTTTATTGTGATGAATGTCTTGGAAATTAACTGTGTTTTACCTCCAAATTAGTGGAGCTTTGTAAGCGGCTATTCTTCACTGTACTGTACTGCTACACAAGACAAGCATGATATCAGTTAAAGACACACCTTCAAGCAGGTATCCCTCTTACAATGGGCTGACAGACCAAGTGAAACCGAGTCAGGCCGAGCCAGCACATGTGTTTGGAAAACCCCCAACTGTCCTCCATGTTGTCACTCAATACTCCGGTAAAAACCATGTGTCTAATTCAGACATTGATAATAAAGTTGTAATGCCTTCTTGCTTCAGTCTGATTTCTACTGTTCCCTGTTTTGTGGCTCAATCGTGATATCAAAAACAGAAAGGCAGCCTTTCATTTACAAAACTTGCATTTTTACAGATCTCACGGATTTTCCATTAAGAGGAAGCCAATTAAGCAGCCAGTGTTTCCCATTGGTCTGCTTTTTTCAAGCCAGCCCTGGTAGTGCATCTACTGTATGTTAATGGGACATGAGTGATATCACCGGCCCTGAAAGGAAGAGATATCAGTGGACCATTAGTTGTCTGCATGCCTCTGCACAAACACAATCAAGATAAATTCCTCCACATTCTGCTTGGTAAACAGACGACAGTGAGTCGGTGGCTGTTGAGGCAGGATCCCAGCCTGCCCTCTGCCAGGAGGACAAAAGCTCTCACTCCGCACCCGCACAACACTGAGTGTGAGCAAATCATCCCAGTGCTGATGCTGATGCCAGATAAGCCTGCTCCACACTGTCTCTCTCTGTCGCATACACACACACACACCTCTGATGTGAGAAGCCAACTATGGAAAAAAAAAAAGAAAAAAAAAAAAGAGATCTGTGTTTGCAGTGTTTGACTCACCTGAGGGTGTGTGTGTTTGTGGTTTAATGTCTGTGTGAGAGCAGCTTTACGTACCAATGTGCTCCCCCCACTTGAAGCCTGTCGGAGGTAAGAGGCCAATTAATGGAGGATGCTGTTAAGGGATTTTAGAGGCATCGCTGGAGATTTTTAGGGGAAGGAAGAAAGATGGCCGCCCGCAAGGTGCTTTGATAGTCCCTGACAGCGGTAGTGCTTTATAGCTAGCAGCTGGTCCAGGTGTTAGCCACACATGCACATACACTACGCCTGCCTCATTAAGGCCGGCCCTAACAGGGGGGTTCTCTGCGGTTTCGAACTGAGTGTGACGCAGTGTGTATTTCCAGCCCGTGTGAACACACGTTAAACTGCACGCCGCTTGCCTGGAGGAGGAAAGGAAGGAGAGTTCGGGCTGGTTGTCATGCTCAGGCATTCAAATTGCCATTTGTTGTGGCATATAAAATAGGCCCAGAAACAACTGGAGCGTTTATAGTTTCTCTTCCCAACGGTAGACACGGTTTTACAGTCTGATGTTTACAGTCATGACGACCACCAAATTTGTGTTGTTGTGTAAGTGACCTTTTACTGGGCTGCATTTTTTTTTTTTTTTTTACTTGAACGCGGGTGTTTTGCATTAGCATGAGCATTGACCATGTTTTTATTATGTGGTGTTTAACGCATGCTGCGGTACGAGGAAGTCCACACCCTGAAGTGCAGTTAAAGTGGGAGGGGATTGTTGCTGTGTCATGTAACAAAAAGGATTTATTCATTTCCTTTTTTTTTTGTAATCTCTTAATACCCTTGCGCTACACAACAATGAAAAGAAATCCCAGTGAGTTACGTTCAATGAAACACTGCTTAGATGTGTATTACACTTTCCAGCAGGACCCAGTGATGGTACAAAGTGTTTGTGTGCTTGTGAGTGAGTTTGTAAGTGAGTGTGTGTGTGTGTGTGTGTGTGTGTGTGTGTGTGTGTGTGTGTGTGTGTGTGTGTGAGCTCCACATGCAATAATTGTAATTTGGCAGTAAGTACCTCAACCAATGATGGGAAGGAAAGGGGGTAGGGGGGCTGGAAATAAGGAATAAGTGGCACCATGGGGGAAGGACTACAAGAGATTATCAGTTTGGAGGGTGATGCTTCTCCTCCACTCTTCACCCCCCTCTATGGCGCTCTCTTTCGCTCACCGAGGCCAACATTCACTTCAGGTCAGCCATATCTAATGTTGCTGGACCTCTCCTGGCACAGGGTTACCAGAACAAAGGTGTGCCCTCCATTCATGTCCTCCGCTCTCTCCCCAGGTCTGCTAATGAACATTACCGACCGGTTCACTGAGAGTCTAAAGATGCTCGCCGCTGGCATTCACTGCTCCCTGCGGTTTTCTCAGGAGGACAACGATCCTCAAAGAAAGTGTTTTCTTTTACAGGCCTTTCACTTTTTTTGCAGCGCCCATCCCTTTTATCGCCCATGTAACAGGAAATGGGACGTCCCGCCTTAAGTGTGTTATTCCGGCATTGTATATGCATAAGTGTTAGCTACACACGCACTCAAACACTCCTTTTTTAATCCTCCCATGTGGCACTGATCTGATGTTTTCTCAGAATAAACAGAGAGCCAACTTTTTTTTTCAATCTTGATTAGCACAAAACTCAGATACTTGATTCATTCAACTGAGAATAATGGCACAGTTCACACAAGCATCCACTGCAGCATGTTGTCTGTCTTCAAACAACATGTTCTTCTGTCTGAAGGTGAGACAGAACACATATTAGAGTCCAATTAAAAGTACAGTATGTCATTTCCACCGCTAGAGGTCTCTCAGTCAAAACAATCAAAACCAAGGTTTTTTTTCCAGAAGTTGTAGCAAAAGGGAACAAATGTAATGCTCCATTAGCTCGAGGGAAATGACAGAGTTCACTCGATTTGGACATAGTTGGGTTAAAGATCTGGTTGGTGTTGGACATGGTAATGTGAAAATGTTACATGTCATATCTTCAGCACAATATAAGGGACCCCCCTAGCATTTGAGTCAACCATCGTCCCAAAAAGCTGGTGCAATCTCTTTAGGAATTATGTTTGTTGCAGACAAATCTGCAGCACACAATTTACTGCCAGTGCCAACATACAGTGTCGGTGCTGAAAGCAGTTTTCCCTCTATGTAGCAAAAGAATATGTACATTAAACAATAGAACTGCATTCATTTAATGCTACCTAAAGGCCTTCAAAGTGTAAAGAAAGAGTCAGGAAAATAAGCCTGATGAATTTTAGGTGTTAGAGATATTGTTGAAGTTTTGGAGAAGTTCTAGCTGCTATGTTTTCCAACTCAACACTTTCAGGGATTATAGTACTTTTGAACATGCATGATGAACACATTGCAAAAGACTGCCTGCATCATGCATTTCCACTGTCCATACACATTTATCAGAGGATCATCATCTGCGTACATGGGCCATACATTAACACCACTGCCGATTGTGGGGTCGATTTACACATGTTTATTTATCACCGTTCGTATCGTCATCGTAATACTGAAGAATTTTATCGCACAGCACAGATTTCCCTCATACCCTGCAGGCCTAGATCATGGACGCAGATTGGTGTCTTTGAAGACCTAACGTTAGAGAATTGACAAGGAGGGGAGGACCACCAAATCTGGTTAGCCACCTCTATTTTAATACGCCTTGCAACAAATCCCTCTGTTCAGCATGATGGATCTTAGTCATGATTCTTGACAAGTCATCTAGTCTGAGGATGGTGCTGACGTGCCGAGTCAACCATCAAACATTTGTGAAAGCTGTCATGCGTTGTGCCTCTCTCTGTAAGGCTGCGAAAAACTCGTCCGGCACCTCAAAGATGCCCGAGCACACACACCAAACATAAGCTCTCTCTGTCTGCCCAGACGCCCACAGAACTTTGATCTCAGCATGAATGTGTCTATTTGTGTCACATCTAAAACGTCTGACAGGAAGTCCAGCCAGGGGTATACATTTGTTGAGGCAGTGAGTTTTCGGGATGTGGTTAAGATCTCAGATGATACCGTTTAGCCACAGGCAGTCTTTGTTTGTCATTAGATCTTTTTTTTTTTTCTTTGATGGTTTCCGAATGCTATGTGTTTTTTCGAATTCAGACGTGAAACTGTATACTCACCGCGACCAAGTTGAAAGCAGTTAATGATATCACAACATTATGATAATCTGACCAAAAACACATGTCACTGGAGGGACAGCAGAAGTAGAGACTGGTGGATCAGCAGGCGGGGACGTTATAACTTTAATAGCCCTGATGTATATCGGGTTTATGCGCTACTGTGTGAAAGACGCTCTGCAGAAGCTTCACCACGAGCGTGTCACCCTATATGTAGCTGCGTGTGTGGGCGTGTGTGTCTGGATGCAGTATATAGAGGGGAAGCATGGCTTGGCGAGGCCCTTGCAGACAAGCAGGAACATGACACAGAGTTCCTCCCGCGTATCCTCACAAAACCACAATGAAGCGGCATTAATGATAAGCACCTGGATTCCCACAAGCTCCCAGTTAGGCCCAATTGGCGCTAACTGATAAATTGAGATGAGTGGGAGTTAGACTGCAGGCCCCAGTGAATGAACCCTTTTCACATCAGGATGCAAAAAGAGAGCCAAAAGAGGGAGAGATGAAGAGATCCTTTATACTGGCAGTGTGTTCACATGAGAAGAGACCACACGCTTGAGAGAGAATGAGATAGAAAAAGAGAGAGAGGGACAGTGTCTTTTCCCAGACAGCCCATGAGAATCCAATACACTCCCACGCGTCTGGGCTTGTGTGTGGCCACCGCACACACACACACACACACACGCTATACGCCACATGTGTCCGTGTTCATCCCCTCCTCGTAACATCAACCCTTCGCTCTCTCAATCCGGGACACACTCCCCGCCGACTTTGATGCGTTTTTCACTCGATGTGTACGACAATAATCTTTTTCACCCCTCCAAAAGGAGCGGGCCATGGGAAGAAAGGGCCTGCTCTCGAGGCTTTGCTTCATCTTTTGCCCTGGCTCTCCAGTGAGACAAAATCGCTTCGCCGGCACCACAGTGCGGTTCAACTGCAGCTGAAAGGAGACGGGGACCAAATCCCTCTCAAACACAACAAAACAACACTGTAGCCTTTTCAGTGTGACTGCCCACAAGGAAAGGGCCCTTTCTGTCCATGGCCGACACAGTGTCTATCTATCTATCCAGTCCCCACAGATGTTGACACTGTTTGCTGCGGGTTAAAATGCCCTCTAAAGACCATTGTTCCCCTTGTATCTTCTCTGTTATTGAGGTTTTCCTCTCTTTCTCGGCGTCGGCCGGAGGTAGGGAGAGGAGAAAGCGGTGAAAGACCTCCGGATGGCAGTCAGCGCTCCGGGGGGCCTTTCTGCCCAGGGAGACCCCGGCAAAGAGCTTCATTGTGGGTAGCAGCAGGCAGCCGCGGAGGGCTGTATGCTGGAAGTATTGTGTTGCTGGATAGACCCGAGTCCCTCTCCAGAACAGGGTCAAAGGTTAGCCCCCCTGTGGGCTGTTCCATACCTGCCCTGCCCTGTCTCCCCCTTCCACTCTCACAGGCCGGCGGAGGCGCAGCCACATACAATGAAAACCAGTCAACACACTACTAAGGAGACTCTTAAGATTGAGAAGTAGCAGAGCGGAGAGACTAATTCAGTGCACTCTCCACTTTTCGATGAATAGCTAATTCAATTAATGGGCCCGTGAGGGGGAATAACGAGCGAGGCAGGTCAGAGGCTCCACTCTGCGTTTCAACCGGGCCACGTCTCAGCACTTCAGCAGGATAAAAATCTTATCGCAGACTCAAAACAAAAAGCCTTTTGATGACATCTCAGTTATCAGTGTTGTTGATGCGGGGCGTGAGTCATGAGATGGTGTCTGTACGTGTGTGTGTGTGTGTGTGTGAGTGTGTGCATGGCTGTACATGTGTGGATATGTAAGTGCACTTTTTTAGACAACAGGATGGTGAAAGAGCATGTCAAACATTTGCATCTATGCTGAGCCAGATCCCGCCCCTATCGCCTTATCTTGACACCCCTCTGCATCCAGGGAATGCTCGCTCTCATGCCTCCATGCACCGTCAGCTCTTCAAACACAGACATACAGCTCTGCCTAATGGACCTGCCCTGCTGACTAACTATGGTGTATGAAAAACAGTGTTCCCGAAAATGTTTTCCCCTTTAATGCATCTGTCTCCAAACCACAGATATGATGAAACTTAACGTTTCTTTATGTTCATTTTTTTTTAAATTTTATGTTGAGACAGCGTCATGCTTATGTTCTGGTTAGGTTTCGGCACAAAAAACACTTTGTTGGGGATGGGTGAAGATTTATTCTGTTGCCACAAGCATAGCGTGAAATTGTTCCGACTTCTCAGATTTTCACGTTGACGCGTTGTCAAAAATGTCCAATGGGCTGGCGCTTACAAATGTTGAAACATCGTCTCTCACCTGGCTGTCATGCCACAACCATACCCTCCTCTTCCAGAAAAGAAAAGTCCACTTATAAACATATAATCTGGACAAGGTTGATGATACAACAAACTTATCATGTATCAGAAGTGTACCAATTAAACGCGCATATGTTTTGCAGCACTACACATTTTATTCAAGCCACTGTTGTGGTGATTCACATTCATGAGGTTCATTTTCTACCATTTATTCTCAATTATTATTTAGTCTATTGATCGACATATTGAACTCTTGTGTTCTCTCAATAGAAAAAAACTCTCTCTTCCCTTAAATGAGGCTCATATTAAACTTTTACAACGGGTTCCTGCGAGAATCATTGAGCTCTAGCGCCAGTGTGCACTTTATGACAGAGGATTGCCTCTTCTGATTGGTGCTGTCAGTGGTGATCTATGAGTGTGAGGGTGCATCTCTGACCTCAGATTAACAGTACATTAACCCTCTCCCTAGGCGAGGCCAGCGTGCCTCTTAAACCCTGACCCCCTGTCCCCTCACGCCACCGCAGGGGGTCCGCAGCCGCCGCTCTACCCTCCACTCTCTGCATGATAACCACATTGTGTTCCCTCCGGACTATTGTGTGCAGCGCCAAATAAAGCGCATTCTGCGTTCCCCCCAGTTCTCAGGGAATGTCTAGGGCTGAGCAGCGGAGTCCAGTTTGCGTGTCGTCCCAGAGGGGAGCTTGACCACAAGCTGCAGGTAGCTTTCATGACCGCCTGGCCAGACCAGCTCCTGCCCTCAGCGCCCTGCTGATAGAAATTTGTTGTCCCCCTCTGGGTTTTTTTTCTTGAGTGTCAAACGTGGGGCCCCTGATGGGAGATTTGTTGATATGATAACTTGATTAGGCTCCAGGATGGATGACATTTTGGCAGAAAGCCAGTCAGAAGCACCCAGAGAGGCACTGACACGTCTCCTTAACCTCTCCTCAGGAGGCAGCAATTAGTGGTTGTGATTGGTGAATTAGCAGTGTTGCTACATGCATTCTCTACTTCCTTCGCCTCCCTTTAGAAGTATGGGCAAGCAACCGAAGACCTGTGCAATCAGCACCTTCTTCAGCCTGCAGCATACTCACTTAATTGCATTTCACGGCATTATTCCATCCACCAAACACTTCTAAAAACACATGTTTTCCAGAGATATTTTTCGATATTTTGTTGCTGAAAAGAAGCTCGCCCATGGTCACTGCCTTTTCTTATTTCTCTCTGACATCATTCTTTATGCGGCTATGCACCTGCATTTCAGATGAAATAATTCAATTAATGCGGCCAAGGCCTGCATTTCAAAACCCGCTCTATTTGTCTGAAAGATTTCCATCATAAAACTCTGCCTCACAGCTGAAGGTCCGCGAAGGTTTGACGCTTTGTCGAGACGGCGAAACGAAATATACATTCATTTTCAAACAAGGACATTGCCTCAGCAGCAAGATGTCTTCATTGTCTTCTCATGGAAATGTCTCATAACCGCACAATGTCACTTCATTATAGAATACAAAGGCAGAGTCTGTTGGGATTTTGAGCACGCGTCAGCTTCAAGTTTTGTTCTTTGATGTCACTGTGAGCGATGACAGGAGCTGAAGAATGTTTCTTATATATATATAGCTGATAAAATTTCACATTCGGAGAAAGACAAGTTGCAGTATCATAACATGAAAGTCTTTTTGGACACAGTTTTTTTGGCCATTCTTAGAGAGATATTGTATCTATGTTTTAGTTTATTCAGAAAAAACCTTTAGTTTATTTTGAAAGAGTCAGGATTCGTAGCTTGACGATTACCCAAGATAAACTACTATATGTATGAAACTATGTAGATTGGAATGGGTCCTGGTAGATAATTTCATTTCTATTTCATACATTTTGAGGGAAGATAATTTTAAAATCAACAAGCAGCACGTGTCACTGAAGTCATTAAGAGGGATCTGAGGGGGAGGAGGATGCAGATAACTTCTTAAATCCTCGACAAAGAGCACAGACAGCAAGCCTACTCAGTCAGAACTCAAATGTAGTAAATCTGTAATCAGTAAGCAACATTCATCAGTTTTGTTTTCTTCTTCTTCTGATGAATTCTTCGAGAGCTTTCAGTGTTTCGCAGGTCGGAAGAAGCCGCTCGGGCCTGCGGTGCTTGTCGACTCTGCCGACCTCTGACCTGTCATGCACTGTGGGTTTAGCCTGACGTATTCAAGGTGTTACCATCTGTGCCTCGCCCCCCCGCCCCCCCCAGTCCCCTCCACTCCTCGTGTTTCTCTGTGGACAAGTCCTCTGTGTCCAGGCCCACTGGGCTGGAAAAGTTGCTTACAGTGGACTGTTTGTTTGGCTTTGTAAATGTCTCAGGCCTGGAGAAAGGATGAACAGAGGAGTAGCAGGGCTCCTGGAGGACACTTGTGCTGTGTTTTCTCCCCTTTTGGTTAACAGGGCTCCACAGGGCTGTGGTTCTCTGCATCTACGAGTTAACTTGTAACCCAGTGACCTCTGACTCTGTCTGTATCTGAAGAGAACAATAGCTGTTGCAGACCAAACCCTTGTATGTGTGTATTTGTATGCCGCTATGTGAACTGCCTCAAGCGGCAATACTACACTCTGACTTTAAAACGTCTTTTCATTACCACAAATAATTATACGGTATGTAACGAATTCATGACATTCTTAAAACACACATTTTGATGCTTTTTGGAATGCATAAGCATATTCGAACAGGAAAGAAAATCGTACAAGTTGTATAGAAAGACAAACCTGCTTCGGAAAAATGTAAGACCGATGACTGGTGATGTCAATATTGCATTAAAGCATTGTATTAAAACTAAGAATAAGATCAAAAGTAACTGTGTTTCAACTTCACATCCATGCATTTTTGAGGTAATCTTATGGGTTTTAAATACGTTTCAGAAACCGAAGTGTGGTTGAATATTGTGAACCCACAGCGGAGCCTGTGATCCTCTGATTGACATTTACACTTCATTTCAAGATGAAGTATGGAAACCATCAAAGTTTAAAGGCAACATCTTGTAGCCAGGAAGCTGCAAGAGTTTACAACACTGCCGACACATATTCACAGCGATGAGGACGACTCTGTCTGCACACTGACCGTTAAGCTGGGTTTAGGATCTATTTTGTGAAGGGGGCCGAGGGGTTGCCATCACACAAATAGTCTTTACATTCATCTTGTCAGTTCCATTTCAGTGGTGGAAGAGGTATTCAGATTTAATACTTACTTAGAAGGGCAATTGAACAGTAAAAAAAATACTTGTAGTCGCCAGAACATTGTTTGAAGTTAAAACTTTGGCTACCTAGAAAGCTCCCGCAAGTACAAACAAAGTGAAACCGTATGAAATGTGTCGCCATCTGAGAACAGTTTGTTTGAGTCATGAAAATCAATCAGTGAAGAGTTTTTCTCTTCTGATTAAAACGTTAAAGTGCCCTTTTAAAAGACAAAATACATTCAGTCCTTTCAAGCAAACATTTGCTTCTTAAATGTAAGGCTTTGCTGCCTTTCTTGACATTTGACATTTATGAGAGTATAATTAATGAAGAGTCTTAATGTTTGGGATTGTTGATGCAGCCCCTGCCCAGATCATTCTCCGAGCAGCACGGGGTCCTTCTGAATCCTGAGGTGACTGTACTCAGACACATTGGGCCTCATGTAAGATGATCTTTTCAAAGGTCCCAGAATTAAGAGGAGCCCTGCCAGCAAATGTACAAGTGCAAATCCACCTCCGTCACTTGTTTTCCAGCCATTTGCGTGCCTGAAGTGTCCCCAGGCAGCCGCGGCATGCCCTGTGTCAGCCTGCTGACGTGGGACTGACACAGGAGGCAGACCGTTTAATTGAGGAGCATCTTTTGAAAAGGGAATTTCTGTGACCTCTGTGTGGCTTAAACCATTTGTGATGATCAGTGTATCAGCAGCTAAACTGTGTCCCAAAGCTTTAACAGATGGAGCTGTGGTGTGCACACACACACACACACACACACACACTCAGGACGTTCTCTGTGATTGGTGTATCATCCCGTAGTAATGACACCACAAGATGAGCTGGCTCAGACACTCATATTCATCATACTCTTCATTCCTTCTCCCAAACAGACCTGTTTCCTTTTGACATGCGGATAGTGAGTGAATATTTGGTTGCTCTCTGGCATTCATTGAGTCACACAGAGCACTGTGGTACTGTTGATGTGTTTAATAACACAGTGCATGATGCGTCTTGGGTGGCAAGTACCAGGGACTCCACAGGGTTTCACTCTTGAGGAGACGAGTAAAAAAATATCACTATCAGTGGGAAGACGCTGCCACCTAGTGGGGAAATGTTGGCACAAGATTTTACTGCTGAAAATGAACCATTATTACCAGACAGTCCTGCCATCTTCTGGTTATTCTTTAACTTCCCCTGACATGTGGATTAAACTGTTGGCTGTGACTGTTGTTAAACAATACTTGATTCACAGATCCAATAGGACAGCTTCATGAACTCATCTGCTTTCTACAGATTGTGAGCGGTTTGTTTTGTTTAGTAAAATATTTATTTCTGGGTATTTCTATATTGAAAGACGAAATTAAAAGTATGTAATAATAATGTGTAACTGATGTAATGAAAATATCCCATTGACATAAACGAGAGTCTGACATATATATTTGCTGCAAAATGCTTTTTTTTTGCATTGCATACAAAAAGTGTTTTTAAACAGGAAAATCAGATGGGTGTTACCCTAACTACACTGTAGGTTATTAAAGTTATTGTATATTTGACCAAAACTGGTGAGTGGTCTCACAAAGTAAAATTAAACATACTCTATGATTAATCATCACCGGGGGGGGGGATCCATTATCAGTCTGTACTTTAAAATGCAACTGCTCAAAAATTATGAATTGACTTTCTATTATACAGAAGTGTAAAAGAAAAACACATTTAAAAGCCTAAAAGCATAGTAGTCAGCGGTCAGGTAAGGTAAATGTATGTTGTGATAAAGAGTAGAGAACCTGAAATAAAATGGGATAAAGAGAAAAGAGTTGAACTGTTGAACTGTACTGTTCACCACATATGTTTCCAAAAGAGAATTTTTCCAATACAAGGATTTTTTAAATATTCTATAGTAAAGAGATGTTGTTGCTGATATACATTGATTTGTTTTTATCGGTTTATTTTGGGACATTTGTACATAACACTACCGACTGCACACAGAAATGTTTCCAGGAATATACTGTCCAGGATTCTACTGGATTCTCCTACTACTACTGAAGCGCCATCTTGTGGAATAACTCAATCATTGCATGCAGGTGGAAGCATGTTCATTCTCTACCATATGAGAGATGTGCAGCGCAGATTCTCCAAAGCAGGAAATATTATCATGAAACAAAATCTTTCTATCTCATATTTCTCACGTTGCAAGCTGACAATGACTGCATTCCCCCAAAACATTTGACACGTCATCCGAGCATGAACTTTGTTGTCATTTCATATGTGCTGTGTTGACTGTCATGCCACACTTGCAATAAATACCATTTTATAAACATGTAAAGGGCCAGGCCTACAGTATAAGGAGAGACATAACACAAATACACACAGAACATAAAACAATAATCAAATAGTGAGTAGAATCATTTCAAGAAGTGCAAACTTTGATAACACAACATGAATCTGTGCTAGTATCAAATACTCCAGATAAATTGTATAACGGCTGTTTCGGTATTGTCCCCACATGTGACCACCACTCCCTCATGTCTCAGCCTTTGTAAAGAGACAAAACCTGGCTGAAATGTCACACCCATTGTTCCAGGTCTGCTTCCGTGGGTATTGTTTAAAACTAGGGCATGATAACTTTTCTCCCAGAAACACGTCCTCCAGTTCTGCATTTACCTTTCTGCTCACTATGACAAAGAGAACAGCTTTCTTCCTGCTTCTTGGAACCATATTTGCTGGTAAGAAATTTACACTTTTAAGCAGACATTTATTTTGTAAAACATTTGATATTGATACCAGTATGAACTTTTGCTTGTTTGATAGTGTCGTGTGCCGCACAGACTTTAATAAGAATATCTATTATGTTAATCTTTTTTTGCATTGTTTTTCACAATGTATCATGATGACATAATTAATAGTTCCTAAAAGTGTCAACAATGACCAGAAAGTGTTAGAAACAAAATCAATCCAACAAAAAAAGAAACAGAGACATTTGTAATACATATATATTTTCCTGATCAAGACAAGTTGTGTTTTTTTCAAAGAGAACACAGCGACAGTTATCACACAATTATCTCATCTGTAGGAAAACGTTGAAAAAGTTGTTCTTAGGATTGAAAATCAAACATTTTAATGGAAACACGGAGGTTAGGCAAAATGTTAAGATAAAAAAGTAAATCATTCATTTTATGGCCCTTAAAGATGAACTATGTAGTTCGGAGTAAAACATTTTAAACAGAAGAGAAAGAGCCTCATTGACTTGTTTATGCCTTAACAAACTAAATAAACAAACTGTCTTTGCGTTAATGTCTGAACCAACTGAATATGCAAACTGATCTTAAATGACAGCACGGCTTCATTTGTTTTACTTTTTTATATGTGGCGGACCCTGCCACCTTTCTAGCTTCAAACAGTGATCTGGTGACCTTATTTTCCTCTGAGAACAGCTTGTTTATACAATCCTGGAAAAAAAAAAATATTTCAGAGTGTGTACTATTACTTCATTACTATTGTAAATATTAAAATTTTGAGTTGGAATTTCTTCTCCAAAACTTCACAGTGCCCCTCTAAAATCCTGGTATGCAATACACATCTCATGATATCCAAAAGTATATTGTAGGACGGGCTTTGTTCTTGGTTACTTTCACCTTAAAAATAAATGTCTCGTCAAATATGTCTTCATACTTCTTATCAGTTTGTTGTTTTTTTCCTTATCTAAGTTAAATATTTTAAGTCTCCCAGGCATCTTCAGACATGACATTGCCAGTTTTCAAATAACAATGAAAATCCGTAAAGTCATAGGATTTGAGGTACTGTTTCACTGTGGTATTAAGTTGCTCTGATCTTTCCCAAAACAAAATGTCTCAGGTGCTTTAGGAGGGTCTGACCCATGGAAAGGAGCAGCCTCCGGGTCACTGGAGGATCAGCCACTCCTGCAGCATTCCTCCACCACAGGTTATCACTGTGTTTCTGTGCACTTCTCTATGAGCGCTGACATTATACCTTTTAACTAAATCAAAACTTAAAGATTATAACTGAATGTCTCTCTTTTGTGTTTCCAGTCTTACCGATGCCTCTGCAGAGGCCGCATGACACCAACATGACAGAAAACAATGTCAGAAGAAGAAGGTCTTCCTCTTCTGACACTGATGTCTTGCCTCCAACATTCCTGACTGCTGCTGATCTTCCTTCTCTCAGAGATCTGGTATCAGACAAGAAGTTCACAGGTTGTGCAATTTTTTATCCCACTGCCTCTCTCGACTTAAAAAGATGTAATCTGTCAACAGCTGCTAAGACGACGAATTGCTATTAATGCTTTGTTGTTGCTTTCACTTGTCGTTTCACTACAGAGCAAAATCAGCCCTTAGAATGTATACTACTATTTCTATATGTTTTCAGTTAACCCTCAAAGACCTAGACAGCCGGTGACACTTAAAATAGCTATTGTTCTTAATTGTTTAATATGTTTTGAACAGCAAATCCTATCTATATGCTTCAGAAACACATGCAAAACAGAGTGTCCCAGCTTTCAGGGGCTAAATGTGACCATGCCATCACATAGTAGAGCAGCGATTTGTCATAGAAACCCACATAGTTTCTTCCTCTGGGCAGAATAACTGCACTTCCATGTCACATGGCGTGGCAGGGACAGATGTGCACGCTAACAGAGTTTTTAGCCACAAGGTAGCAGCAAAAGACAGAATTCAAGCTACTTTTTAAATGTGATTCTTTTTAAAGCGAAACTCTCACCAAAAAGCAACCGAGGCTTTATTTGGGATTGAATATGAGTCAAATCTTCGTGTAAAAGCATAATTATGAAGAAAGAGGCACTTTTAAGATTTACCGTAGCCTCGGTTTTGGACACGTTCATTTTGAACGGGGGTGCTCGGGGCATGACACGCTAGCATCAACATCGCTATTTTTAAAACACCAAGAAGGCTCGACACAACATGAAAATTTGCTCGTAGCATCACCAGGGTCTCTACTCATGAACACGAGCATTGAGAACATTGTTTGTGTACACGGAGTTTATGAAAAAGAAGGTTTTTGAACTACTCACGTTAGCTGCTGCATATCCTGACAGGCAGGAGAGTAATGGTGAACCGCTCCTTAAGCCTGCCTGTCAGGTCACACTCAGGGATCGACACTTTTTGCCTGGAATGACGGCAACGCGCAGGAGATGCAGCAGCTAACGTGAGTAGTTCAAAAACCTTCTTTTTCATAAACTCTGTGTACACAATGTTCTCAATGCTGGTGTTCATGAGTAGAGACCCTGGTGGTGCTACGAGCAAAGTTTCATGTTGTGTCGAGCCTTCTTACTGTTCTAAAAATAGCGATTTTGATGCTATATGTCATGCCCCTAACTCTCCCGTTCAAAATGAACGTGCCCAAAACCGAGACTACGGTAAATCTTAAAAGTGCCTCTTTTTCTCGTAATTATGCTTTTACACGAAGATTTGAATCATATTCAATCCCAAATAAAGCCTCGGTTGCTTTTTGGCAAGAGTTTCGCTTTAAGCCGAGGCGACAGAAGTTTTCATCTTTTCCCTTCAGGTTATATTATAACTGTGTGGGTGTTAAAGCCTGAACAGCCTCTAGTTTGTCTTACATTAAAGCAACACCATGGAGTTTTTCGACCTTCATAATATATTCCCAAGACCCTTGTGATGGTACATCGACTTACAATAGGTTGAATGACACATCTGCCACAGCCTGATGGGGTCTGTATCGCTTTTACTGGCACTATGGAACTTTGGGTTTCAGGGTGGAGCCCCCATAAACTACAACTGAACTGCTTTACAGCACACTGTACTGCTTTACAGCACACTGTACCTGGGATGAAGACATTCTACACGTTACACAGGCCGTCTGCCCAGGTCTGCTCCCCTGCTGTTTCCCGGCTGTAGGGGGACCCCGAGAGCAAGACTTCCATGGTGTCGCTTTAACAGACCCATCTACACACTAGTTTTTACACGTTTTAGTGGGGGTTTTTTAACCAGTGAGGAAGAGAGAAATGTTGTTGAACAGGTACAGAAACTGTGGCTTTGACGGAGAGAGGAGGTAGACAGAGTGCGTAGACTGTTGGGAGGTTTTCCACAGCCGCCCACATCCCTACAGTCAGCCCATCATGGGACAAAAAAAAAGAAAACAGTGAAAATCTTTTCTTTTTTTTATGTTTTCGAAAGGACATTGTGTGCTATGTGTATATGAACTGTGGCTTGTCTTGACTCCATAAGGAGGAAACTCTTGAATATACAGGCTTGAATTTGTTTACAAAATATTATAAAAGAACAAGATGAGAGATTTAAAAGAAAATGAATAGAAATGGCTGTTTTTAATAATAATTTGAATAAGGACCATCCAGAGATAACTAGAATGGTACGCAGTAGAGCGCATACCTCCGCCAAGGCCCAACAGTCCCCTTTAATTCAATCAAACCTAAATAATACATTTCAAACCACCCATTAAACTCTTAATTGATGCATTATTTGCTGAGAAATGAATCAAAATGTTGTAAAATGTCCAATCTTCCAACGTTTAAAGCTGCTACACGTGTCATTGTTTTTAGCCAACTTCCTGATCCTGCTCCGTGCGTGTTCATGAGCAGACAGGGCCGCCAGGGAGGAGACACATGTCTTAAACAGTGATTACTGTTGAATATTGAGCTATTTAACACTTATTTCAATCACTTACGGCCGCTTCAATGTGTACTTTCAGACACATATAAACATATTGAATATTATCAAACTATCATTTCGGAGGACCTTCTAGTGGTCACTGATCCCCTGTTGAAGACTCAGGCTTTATATTGTCGCTGTGATGTGACACAGTCATGTGATTCAAATTAACACTTTGCTTCTTTTCAGTTCGTTTAGGTCTTCGCGTCTCTCTCACCGGTTGGCGTGAGCATCTTGACCCTCAGC
>CAEMYA010000103.1:3105070-3152725 GCA_903131615.1 Diplodus sargus | reverse complement strand
TGACATGTGTTTTTTTTTTGTCTGAAACTGTACATATGTCTCCGTCTGGTCTCGCTTTCAGTGTAATCGTCTTTTTATTGTTGTTGCTGCTTTGT
Source organism: Diplodus sargus (assembly GCA_903131615.1). Classification (NCBI taxonomy): domain Eukaryota; kingdom Metazoa; phylum Chordata; class Actinopteri; order Spariformes; family Sparidae; genus Diplodus; species Diplodus sargus. Next base: position 3,152,630 of record CAEMYA010000103.1, on the reverse strand, counting down.
TTTTGAATGTGGGCTATGCGTGTGTATGGTAGTTGACTTTGAAAACGAGAGATTACAGATGTGATCAACTGCAACAATAAAGTCATTACCGGTGACGCGTCAGCCCTGTCAGTCAGTTGGATATGATGATGCAAGTGTATTCTGTTTGAAGAAACGCCGCACAACAAACACGCCTACCTCCTCCACTAATCAATGCTCAGCGGTCTAAAGGTTGGAGGCAGAGGTTTTGGCCTTGGTCAGACTTTATGGTTTATCATTTATTCATCGACAAACATTGAGTCCAGCCCACACGGACTCTGCAAGCCGAAGTTATTTCGTCTGCATTTTGACTCACGAACCCTGTGGCATTTCAGACTGACAGCACCTTTTAATTAAAGAACAGGCATGTGTGGATTAAAGGATTAGAGTCTGGAGAGCTCAACAGGCTGCTGGTGGAGTGGTGGCGGTGGGGAGGGGGGGTTTGAGGGTGAAAGGCATTTTTTGGGTCTTACAAAGAAGTCGAGTGTCGCTGCAGCTGATTTAGGAACTGTGGCGAAAAAGCAGGTTTGACAAGTGAAGCTCTCTCGTTGAAGCTGGTGCTCACGGCTGTCTTCTCTTTGCTTCTTTGAGCAGCCAGGCATCTACAACACTGGAGAGAAGGCAGGGGTCTTCACAATGAGAGTGGTGGGAGTGACCAGAGTGACCTCCTCGCCCTGATTTCATCATCCAGGCCTGGATCTTCGGAAATTCATGACAAATTAATAATTTCACTCTCTGCTCTTTCTGCTTAAACCCATGTTGTTGTGGTTTTGTGTGATGTTGTTAACCATCTTTCTTTTGTGTTAATTAATATTAAATCAATTAAAGATTAACTTTGCTATCTTGAAACGAGCCTGTGATGTGTGTGGTAGTTGACAGTTGGTCCCGCCCACTACACTGACCAGCCAATAGAAATAGACGCTGAGTCTTTACTCCCACCCTCTGCGCTGGGCTCTCATGTTGACCGTGACGAAGTTTCTCTGCACTTCACCGGTCGCCAAGGTGGCAGCACACTGGATGGTTTGACGGCTCGTTGGAAGTAGCCGCCGAAATTGCGCAAGGATGGCAGACTCGGCCTCCGAGGAGGACACGCTGCCCGAGGAGGAGAGGGAGTTTCAGAAGATTCTCGCCGTGATCGGAGGTAGAGAGAGGATTTTTCTGGTGAGTGATCCGTGTCCAAGCAAAGAGGTGGACGGGGAGGACGCGGGGATACTGCAGGAGTTCGTCAGCGAAATGTTTCCCGACTGCCTGCCAAGAAACGGACTGCTCCTGTCGCCTCCGTCAACTGCAAGTGCAGACCACACGACAGAGACCGTGAAGAGCGATGACATGCCTCTCACAGCGAGGCCCGGGGATTTGGGTTCGGGAGCCTGTCCGGAGGACGAGGACAAGCGGCCAACGCGCAACGGCACAGCTCAGAAAACAGCCACGAGGAGGGCGAACATCTACAGCCTGAAGCGAACCATAGACTCTCCTCTCATCATATTCGTCTTCAGACAGACATTCATCAGCAATAATTCCAACCAACTGTGCTTAAAAGAGATCCTAAAGGACGTAAAGGCACGCACGAAACGTGCGAGAATCGCCCGGCCAGCTTTGATTGGATTAATACGCGCCAGAGAAGAGTGCGCCGAGACGCGTCAGTGTGCGCAAATCCTGGAGCATCTGATGCGCTCGGTGTTCCACAGACACTCACCAGAGACGATGTGGGTCGGCTGCTTCATCCCGAAGACGGAGGCCCAAATGCTCACCATCAAGAGAAACGCCCGCAAAGTTGTAAACTCGTCTCAAACCGCAGGTGTAATAACGTCCATCTGTCCAAAGTAGTTCCACCATCTTAATCCAGAGAAAATAGCATATCTGCTCCATGTAATTAATGTCATGTCAGGTCGGTGATTTCATGTTTGCTCTCAAACACACGGTCAGAATGCTTGTCAACATGAAGTTTGAACCCTGGTTTGTTTATTCAGGGCACCAACCAGATGGGTTGATTCATAAAAAAACTAGATTTCCAATATGAGGAAGACCGTTTCAAAAGCACTTAAAGAGATGAGCCTACAGTGCAGACACACAAACCTACAACTCATCATTATTATATTACTGGTTGGGAAATAGTTGTAGAATAAGTTGAAAACCATTGAATCCATACACATAACTAAATGAATATATTAGGTATTGTAAGGATAATACACTATCATAAGTTCACTAATGAACACAAAGTGATTTGTGTCAGTGGGCTCCACGACATAGGTCAATCAGTGACACTCACAAGACCATACATTTTTCTTCCCAGGCATGCCTCCAAAGGCCCGGGAACAAAAGGAGCATTCATGAAACAATCAGTCCCTTAGATAAGCTGCCAAATTGTTAAACGCTTATTATTGCCTTTCAGATAATACCCGGGATAGAGGGAACCCGATTTTCTGGCCATTCCAATGTTTGTTCTGGCCTCAGAGAAGAGGACTCGGAGGCCAGGCCAACAACTCTCCAACCAACAGGAAACAAGGTACAAAAAAAAAATCTTGTCCCGAAGTTCAGTGTGATTGAGCATTACAGGCGTTTCCCTTCCTGCACAGGATATTTTTCTGTCCCTCCTTGTTTTCTTTTCTTATACATTCCATACTTGGTCCAGCTCAGGGTTATTGGGGACACTTCATGGACAAAAGGCTCGAATACAGATAACCCATTTATCCCAGGACTAACAGAGAGATAAAGACATCCACACTTTCACTTTTCATCGGCTTCTGTATTGATAAAACTGTACTTGAAAAGCACGACAGCAATTTAGCCTCAATATATCAGATTGCCAGAAAATATGTATTTTCGTGAAAAAAAAGTGACTGACTTTTTTAAGAAATGTAATAAATAGTTTGCGCTTGCTTCACATGTATAAGTTGCAGGGAAATACTTAAGTCCCACTGCAGCCTCATTGTGTCATCGCATTAATGTCATTAAATTCAATTGCACATTAGGGTAAAAATGTTTTTAAAATGTGTGTTTTTGTCTTCAGGTGACATTGAAAGTATAGAGGAAAGCATCCCTCTGAAAACCAATTCCCTGACTGTTGGACCCCCTGTGGATGGAGAGTCAGCTGGAAGAGACAGCTGATCACATGACCTGCGGCTGGAGGCTTATCACTATGGACAATCCTGTTTTTTAATGTTATGCTGGTGCTACCATGTAACAGAGCCTTACTACATGTTGCTGTTTCTTCATGTTATCCATATACCTACGGTTGAGCCACAGTGATTCATGTCATGAAGCGCTATGTTAATTGTCAAATCTGTTGGTCTCTCGCTCATTTCCACACAGTCTTTGATGCACAAGGGATTTACTGTGTACGTTGGGGGGGTAACTGTTGTCAGTTAGTCCATCGAACTATATTGCATCCTTGAACACCAGTTTATCTTTATTTTGTCTTTTCTTTTCCTTTTTTACACGGGCCTAGATAGAGAGTTGGCTATTTCTTTTAGTACATTAAGAAACTGAGTTATGCCTAGGCTTAAAAACTTACAGCAAATATACTCTTTCAACATAATGTAAAGCCAAGTACAGCGTTGGATTACCACCTGGCCCCAGACAGCCAGTGGCCTGAAATCTCCCATGCTTATTGTGTGTCATCTGGTCTTTTGCTAATTTTATTGACAATTTATTTGTACATACATCACCAAATCTTAACATCAGCTGACACAATATGGGCCTTAGGTGGGGTCCTGTTTCATTATAGGGGACCAGCAGCTATTTTCCCCCCTTAGGCCCTGCATCTGGATAATCCTGTCATGCTTTATCGATGTCAGTTTCTTAATTTTTCAACTTTAATTTATTAGAATTATGTGCCTTATATAATTGCTATTGATAATAGTATACTATCTAATAATAAAAAATAGATGAAACTACCTTTCACTTTGTATGTATTTATGTAGGTTACTGGTCTGTACATTAATATAAATATGTAAATAAACATATTTGAGTTTGTATCAATGTGCGTTCTTTCAACAAACTAAAAATAGGATGTTGGGATTCGCTTGTCAAATTCATTAATAACACTTAAATGTCGTGTATTTATATTGCTGGCCTAACAGCCACATTGTACCTTCGATTTCAATGTGCCTCCCTTGCTTTCGCAACCTGCCCGTGGACGGAAAGACGAAAGAACTGATTCACGATAGACCACCTTTACAAAAGCCAGTTCAAAAATCGGATACGTTCAATTACTGTCGTCCCATAATTCCTTTTAACCAAAACGAGAACGTGTAAGGTCATAACCCAAATACTCGAGATTCCAGTAATTGGACGGACGTATGACGATACAATGACTAACACTATAGTTCTTTGTATTTTGAATCAGGCATTAACGAAGCCACCCAGCCTGGAGGTCCTTTAGTAGGGGACTTGCGGTACTGGACAAAAAGAAGTTAGCAGCGGCTGCGCTTGGTTCTACTGGAGTGCATTTTCAGATACTACAAACCTTTTATTTTCTATATTTCCCGAATAAATCGCACGGAATTCCACCGTCGAAGCAGGATTGTGGGGCTGAGGAGGGAATAAAGAGCCAATCATGATAACATCTGCCGGTAAGTTGTAGGAAGTGTTTTATTTTGCTAGCCGTAACTTTAGCTATCTGCCATTGATTTAGCTGAGTCACACAGCTAATGTAGCAGTTGTCAGTCAGCCGTTAACCGGCGATAGCGAATAAATTCATCAAATTATCTTTCAGGGAGGAAGAACTGTTTGTAATGTGTTATTGGTGTAAATAGGCGACGGTTTAATTCACCACCCGGCTGTTAAAACGTAGGAATTTCCTACAAGTCACCGTAACGTTAATGCTAACAGTTCCCATAACACTGTAACGTTACAGCATCTTGATTTAGCTATTCAGCAAGGTGTTCAAGTTCATGTTTATATGAACAACACGACATTTGTTTTTCATCTTGGAAATAGCACATCAAAGCACATGACAAAACTGTGTCCTGTTGTCGGCTAAGTTGTGCAAAACCAGGTTCATTTGGCCATTAAAACTGTTCTATTTTGCTACATTACAACACGTTTTTAAAATTGAATGGACTCGGTATTTAATGACTGTTGATAAAGAAGCTGTCATATGTTATTTTTAACATGTTATAAGTTATTCTTTTCCATATGATACACTTCATTATAATATATATGTGTAGCTGTGTTTTGTTTATTTTTAGTACCTAAAATGTATACTTTGTTGTTTAAGGAGATTTATTTACTTCATGAATCAAGTAATCACTAAATACATTTTCTTTTTCTATTTTTTTTCTTCAGCTGGGATTATTTCGCTCCTTGATGAAGAGGAGCCACAGCTCAAGGTAAGAGCTGTTTTTTAGGAAGTGTACAAGGTGCCTTAACATGTTAAACCCCCACACAGAGATATGTTTAATCATGACAGTGCCGTTCAGAAGTATCGAGGTTACAAGTGGGTGTGTTTTTAACTTGCTTTTAAAATGACACACAGTGCCTAAAATATTCCCCAAGAAGCTTGTGGTAAAACCTTTTTGCATGTATACAATACACCAAGCAGCCTTTTAAAATACACCTATAATTTCTAGAAGAGTTTCAGCTGTTATCCTCAAGCACATTTATTATTGTCTTATATGTCAGTTTGAAGCACAGCTCTGGGAGGTTGTCCTAAAGGTTTGAGGTGTGGCATGATTTCCTCTCGTCTTAGATAGGGACAACAGAAACAAGAGACTGTTGTCTGGGAGCCTTTCGATGCAAGCTGCGGATTTTAAAATCATGGTCTTAGTCAGCTTTTAGTAAGTTCCTCCCTTTTTGAATTTTTTCAGCATAAGACTTGAGAGAAATTGTAATTAGTAACAGTAAACGAAACTCAATACTGACTGCACCTTGGCATAGCTTCATCCATGTGCCCAAACTACAACAGCTGTGGAGTAAACTAAGCCGGATCCCATGTAATGACAGAACATACAGTGTGACAGAACACAGAACTGTTATGTAAATGAACTAATTGCAACATCTCTATTTTGTTTGCAGGAGTTTGCCCTTCACAAGCTGAACTCCATTGTGAATGACTTCTGGGCTGAGATTTCAGGATCAGTGGATAAAATGTAAGTATTGTAACCATAAATACCACAACACTGTTACATTAAGCTGCAATGAATTGAGCTCCTAGTTGTGTTTTTTCTGTCTCTGTTGTAGCACCAAAAGTCCCTTTATCTAAAGTATATTAGGTGTGCAATATATTCACCCACCATACAAGTGGTGATGAAATGAAACATAGCAGTCAGAGCAGTGCAGTGTTCCTTATTATGACAAGAAGATTCCTGAATTATCTTTGAGCGTGTGTGATAGACCAGCTTTCTTGGGCAGATCCCTGCTTCCTTCCTAATTTCAGAGCTTGCCTATTTCTGGCAGAGGTTGTGACTATTTAGAATTGATCATTTATATTTAGCACTAACACAAAAAGATCTCTTGCTTGTCCAACTTTTCAGTCTTGCGTAACTATCTGTTGTCCACTCACAGCGAGGTCCTGTATGAGGATGAGACGTTTCGGAGTAGAGCATTTGCTGCCCTGGTGGCTTCCAAGGTTTTCTACCATCTCGGAGCCTTTGAGGAATCTCTGAACTATGCTCTCGGTGCTGGAGAGCTCTTCAATGTCACAGATGACTCAGAATATGTGGAGACCATCATTGGTGAGTGATCACACAAAACCACATGACCTCATTTACACGAATCTTCTTAAAGTTTTAGACCTACCAGGGATTTGTGGTGGAGCAAGCTAATGAAGGGCAAATGGAATGAAATGTGGACTTGAATTACGTCATTGACTTCAGAAGTCCTTCTCATTTATAATGCTTTTTTTGTCTGCTGCTAGCCAAATGCATCGACCACTACACCAAGCTACGGGTGGAGAATGCTGAGCTGCCAGAGGACGAGGAGAAGATTGGCATCGACCCCCGCCTTGAGGGCATTGTCAACAAGATGTTCTTGCGTTGCTTAGATGACCACAAATACAAGCAGGCCATTGGCATTGCCCTGGAGACCAGGCGACTTGACATGTTTGAGAAGACCATCTTAGAATCGGTCAGAACCTACTGTCATTCACCTACTGCTTTTAATTGTACTGATGATTTCTTGCTTTTCATGAATCACTTTGATAATTTGGATGACTTTATTTCTTCCTTTTCTCATGCAGAATGATGTTAGTGGCCTCCTAGCCTACAGCTTGAAGGTGTGCATGTCCTTGATGCAGAACAAGAAGTTCCGCAATGAGGTGCTGCGGGTGCTAGTGAAGCTTTACATGAACTTGGAGAAGCCTGATTTCATCAACGTCTGCCAGGTAACAATTAGATCCTCGAAAACACTTCATCTATCATCTCTCTGACCTAACCTGACCAATGTAATACATAGATGTCCTTTTTCAGAACATTCGCTCTAATATGTTCTGTTGACATTTTTTTTTAACTCTTTTGCTTGAGTTTAAAAAAAAATCTTTAAAAAATTTAGTTTTATTAAGTACCCTTATCTAAAACTAATGCATTCCAACACACCAGCGCTGCAATATCCTCTTGATGAGGCCTAAATGTTCAGTGGCAATTGAGTGAAGTTGAGTCTTCAGATTATCAGCTGCATACTCTAGATATTTAAACAAACTTGCCAGTATTGGCCCTGAGTCATGCGGCAGCATCTGATGAGATTCTATATACTGATCAAATACATTTCTCTACTTTCACACAATTTCCTTTCCCAAGAACTGTTTCAGAAAGTAAATTCTCTCTAATAGTTTTTTCTCCTTACCCCTTTAGTGTCTGATATTCCTGGATGACCCGCAAGCCGTGAGTGACATCTTGGAGAAGCTAGTGAAGGAGGACAACCTGCTGATGGCCTATCAGATCTGCTTCGACCTGTATGAGAGCGCCAGCCAGCAGTTCCTCTCCTCTGTCATCCAGAACTTGCGGACCGTTGGAACACCTATCCCTGCAGTCCCTGGCTCTACAAATACTGGCACTGTGCCCACACCAGACAAAGACAGGTGAGAGTGGGAAGAGAATAAGGATAAACTAATAACTAGACTGAAGCTATGTGTCTTGTTCATGTTCACATTTTCCCTACAAAGAGCTACTAAGAAAGTATCCAAAAGGCCCAAACTATCCCAGCTTGGAAGGAAGTCAGTCAGTCTACTGACACAATACTGACTGTTTAACATACAGCAGGATGGTTCAGTACACAAGTTCAGAACATTAGAGTTGTTAAACATTGAGCCGTACAAGCTTTGGTCTTTGCTGTGCATCTGTTTTTATACTATACTATGCATATTAGGGATGTTTCTAATGACTTGTTTCCTTTCAGTTTAAACTGAAGTTGAAACTTTAGACTAGTCGACGGGTCTTAAAGTAAGAAAACATTCAGAAAACAGTTAAAAGTTCAATTCACAAGGTTAGACATTGGCTGAAAACATTTGGTTACATTACTGCTTAGGTGCAACGTTTAACCGAGGTCGTGAACACGAAGCAGCATTTTACGCAGAAGACATAACATTTCAGTGCAAATTATGTCAATATCAAAATTAAATGTTGACATTGATAACATTTTACCTTACCTTGTTGCTCACTAATTAGGTAGCTGTTAGGCCAAGTGCAGTGAAAATATGGGAGACCGGGGGCTCTACCTAAAACTGTACAAATGCTTATTTGAATCAAAGATGCACTTATTTATTATGAAATTTTTCAACATTGACCAAAGTTGTTTTTATTTGTGCGTTTCAGTGATGCAATGGAAACGGATGACAAAGCTGGCAGCTCCCCAGCTGGAAAGTCAGCTGAAACGGTAAGCTCTCTGGTCCCTAGAACCTTTGATACCGGGTAGCGTAATTTTTCTGTGTCTAAATAAAACTACTTTGATTAACGGACCATCATATTGCTTCTCTGTGTTTTTGTTTTTTTTAGAAAGATGAGCCGAAAGACCAGAACGCCAAGATGATCAAAATCCTAAGCGGGGAGATGGCCATTGAGCTGCACTTGCAGTTCCTAATCCGAAATAACAACACAGATCTAATGATCCTCAAAAACACAAAGGTGATTTAAGATGACAACAAGATGAGAAGCTTTGAGACTAAAATATTGTTTACATGTTCAGACAAATTGCAAAACAAACGTGTCTCAGCTTAAGCTTTTATATTTATTTATCTTTTTTTTTTTCTACCATTCCAGGATGCAGTCCGAAATTCAGTGTGCCACACAGCAACAGTAATAGCCAACTCTTTCATGCACACAGGAACGACCAGTGATCAGTTCCTTAGGTAATTGTGCTGGAAACATGTATTTCATAGTATGCATAAAGAGATTGAGAGAGCCGTTTACTCCAAGGGTCATTTTGTTTTTTGTTAATTTTGTAGAGAAAACTTGGAATGGCTTGCAAGAGCCACCAACTGGGCTAAGTTCACAGCCACAGCAAGCCTGGGTGTCATCCACAAGGTAAATTTACGTTTCTTAAATATTAATGTAAAAAATCAAAAAACACAATTTTATTACAGATTACATTTTGAATATAACATACTCTGCTTTTCAGGGACATGAAAAAGAGGCTCTCCAGTTGATGGCCACCTATTTGCCCAAAGACACCTCCCCGGGCTCAGCCTATCAGGAGGGAGGAGGCTTGTACGCCCTGGGACTCATTCATGCCAATCACGGTGGGGACATCATTGACTACCTGCTCAGTCAGCTCAAGAATGCCAGCAATGATGTGAGTATTTTGACGTTTACTTTGAGTGAAGGGTCATTGTCAAATATACTTGAATGTGATTCATGAAATAACTTATGAAAGGAGACGATCTGAACTTATTCAGAGCTTATTTGAACTAAGTTGTAATACAAAGGGAAAATACATTGTTACATGGATGTAGAATCAAAAGCTTCATCTAGAAGTTTGTAGCAGAGACCAGTAACTAATTCAAGCCAATGTGTTAATTGATTCATTTATGTTTCAGTGTTCCAACTCTTACGACCCATTTAATCTTCTGTGTCACAGATTGTCCGTCATGGGGGAGCCCTTGGCCTTGGTTTGGCTGCACTGGGTACAGCCAGACAGGATGTTTACGACCTCCTCAAGTCCAACCTGTACCAGGATGATGCTGTTACTGGTGTGTAGGCTTTAGACAAAACTCTGAAAATGGAAAGGTCTTCTGAAGTTTATAGTCCTCACTGCTTTGCTATTACATCTGTCTAATCTAATACATTCAAACGTTTTGATTTGAACGTTTTAACAAACAAATGATGAAAGACTTGAAAAGTAAAATTGCGTTGAAGAAATAAAGATGTTTGCCCAAAACAAGTATAGAGGAACATGTAAAAAAAAAAGAACAACATCAAAGAAAACGGCTGACAATATCATATAATCTCCTAGGCGAAGCTGCAGGCCTGGCCCTGGGTCTGGTCATGCTGGGATCCAAGTCAGCCCAGGCTATTGAGGACATGGTGGGCTATGCTCAGGAGACGCAGCACGAGAAGATCTTGCGTGGTCTGGCGGTGGGAATTGCTCTGGTCATGTATGGACGCATGGAGGAGGCTGATGCCCTTATTGAAAGCCTCTGCAGAGACAAGGTAAGGCTGGAAAGCATAGAAAGCATGTCATGTATATCTGATGTTGCAGTACTTTCTTTTTGTGGCCTTTCTGCAACTTACGCATAGTAACAATACATTATGCTTGATTAATCACTAGAGAGAAAGAATTGGGGATATTTAAAAAAAACTAAAAAACCCTCTGTACTAGGTAATTGCTCTCCATAAACCCTCTAGGTGTCATGTGTGGATGTATTGAGTCCTGTCTGTACTATTACAACTTCCGGTTGTGTGTTTATTTCATTTCACACATGAGGTTTTCACTTATTACTTTCTGCCTGAGTCCTTTGTGAGAGCTTTATGTGGGAAATGACTCAAACTATGTTGATGATCATAGTTGTGTATCTGGATACGTAGTCTCAAAGCTCTGCTTTCTTTCACTGTCTCTGATAGGACCCCATCCTGCGACGCTCTGGTATGTACACGGTGGGCATGGCCTACTGCGGCTCCGGGAACAACAAGGCCATCCGACGCCTGCTACATGTTGCTGTGAGTGTGTCCTGTTTGGCCCTCTTCTCAACACATTATTTCAGTAAAAAGGAAGGCAGGTTTCTAATGCACGGTGAAGCAGGTGCCAACATCCACAAGTGTGCAACTGTAGTTGGCATCATAATTCAAAATATTTGAATATGGTGATTGTTTGTTTAAAGCATCCATAGTAATTTCTCTTGGAAGCAAAACATTTTTCCATGCTTCTTGCATTCAGTTCTAATACAGCACATTAGTGTTTTCCTGTTCGTGCCTGAAGCTAAAACTAATCTTTATTTAAACCAGTACTACTTATTAGAACCACCTAAATTTAGTGTGGGGCTAACTTTGCAAAATAGTTATAACATTACAGTTGAAAGATGTATATACAAGTCAGTCATTCTGCTTTTACCGGCTACATTTAGAGCAACAGCAACACTTTGCCCTGTAGGTGGCACTTCAGACAAGCTGAAGTTATCAGATGTGTGATAGTGGAGCATTTTCCTCATACTGTGAGACAGAGGTGAGCTATATCATTAGGTTTAATTGCAGGATTTTATGAGTCTCCAGCTTTGGTTATGACTGCTTTGCTTATTTTCTCTACTTTAAGGTGAGTGACGTGAACGATGACGTCAGAAGGGCAGCTGTTGAGTCCATCGGCTTCATCTTGTTCAGGTAAGGACCAGACTGAATGATTTAAACTATGAACACTGTTTAATTTCTTCACCTGCACCAGATCCTTTTCTCTGTGAAGCCACACACACACTGCTTTGTCTTAAGACTGAGTTAAACACAGCAGTTCTATGGTTAATTTAAATATTGGCAACATTTACATGTTAAATATAATAAATGAAATAAAAAAAATAAAAGGCTCATTGCAGAGCACCAATGTCCACTTATTTAATCCACCAAAGAATGATGATTCAGAGTTGCAAAATTGCTCTTCATCAGACTACATTGACACTGCAAAATGCCTTACATTTACATTTACATTACATTTACATGTTTAAAACTAGTGGTACTAATGCGTGTACCTATGCATGATGTGGAAACACTGCTGCTTTTTCATGAGCTATTGCGAATCATTGTATTTAAAAAAAAATCTATATATATGGTACTCTATTTTCTGCTTCTGTTTTTTTTGTTTTTTGTTTTTTTTGTTACTGCTGATGAGTTGTAGGTGGCCATTAACACCTTCCCTGTGGTGAGATCATATGGTTTAGGTGCACTAAACTTGCCTAAACCTTTAAAATGATTTCATCTATGTATTCTTCTGTCAGAGGAATCTGGACGTACTTGTCATTGTCACTCACATTTTCATCCTGCCTATTTATAGGGGTTCATCACTTGTACACCAGTATGTATTTACCAATCAGAGACTAGAGCAATGTTTAAACAGACCGCCCAGCCAGTGCACAAATATCAGGGTGTACATTTTTTAAGTCCAAAAAAGGCTATGTGATATTCTGCGTGATCAATTGGCCGTTAGATAAACGTTGTATAAATCTTCACTGTGTTTAGAAAGACTTCTGAACCAGAACAATTTAGTTGGCCTCCAACTTCCCACCCTGATGGCTCATGGATAACTCCCTCCAGCCCTGCATCATGTACACTTGCACACAAGAAGGATAGATTTGAGTCTTAAGTCTCTGCTATCCTTGCATGGTAAAATTTCTGATCATTAACAGTGAAACAGGGTTGGATGTCTGCAGTAACTTGCTGACAAAAGGCAACAAACTGAAATTGTTAGGCATAAAGGGAATATATAAATAGTGGTTACACAGTGCCCTTACTTGTCGTTATATTTGCTATTTGCTGATCTCATGAGCCTGTCTAATTTACAGTGTTTATATTTGGCTGTCCTGTTGTGTTTTGGTCAGTGCTGGTTCATGAGAAGTTTTAATTGCTGACGAAATGAAAGTAGCACAGTGTAGACATCAACAAAAAAAGAATGAATGGTGCAGTTCTTTTCTTTTTGTCCAGCAACACAGACATTTTTTATTTAACACATTGAAGTTTCCATTCAATCTGTATTTTCTTCTTTCCTTATATACATCTTTTATTTGGAAAACCTTTAACATATCAAAACATCAGACTGCAATATACATACAAGAGTGCTTTCCAAAGGTCCAGCAAATACAATTACAAATACAAGTATCGCTTCAAGAGTGCAATGCATATGTGTTAGTTGCAGAAGAGAATGGAAACGTAGAATTGTGGTTAACTTAACAAAATGTAAGCTCGTGGTCTGAGATGTTTTACAGCAAATTCAGATAGCCGAAGTTTAAAGGCTCAGTGTAGGGATATGTTGTATGCTGTATTCAGAGTTTCTAGTTTATTCTTGTGCCCGCACTCCCCATATATCTGATGGCCTGAAAGCTGTCCACTTTTGACCTTTCATAGGGATATCCTGTCTTTTTTTTTTAGCTGACCTGTAACACGTCGTCTGAAGGTAGCGGTTTTATTACATTTGAAAACTCAAACTCTCTTCTGGCACGCCAATAACTGTCTGTCTGTCTTTGGGAATTCACATTGTTGAAGGTCTATCTTAAAAGCCCATTGAGTAATATTTTCATCATATAAATTCACATACATAACAGAGGAGTGACTTATGGACAAAAAGGTTGCTCTGAAATTACCAGAATTTAAAATGTTACTTTGGGGTTGTTTGAAAAAAACAAAAAAAACATTACTAATGTAAACAAACATCAGGCGACAATTGGTCAAATCTCATTGTTGTGTAGTGTGTAAATAAGCCCTGACAAAAAATGACATGACGATCAAATTGAGAGTAATGACAGATTCTAATAATGCATTCTGATTAATTTGTCTGGTATCCCTATACACAGCTAACATGCTCCACCTGCTTACCAGCTTCATTTTCAGTCCAAAGTATTGCGTCTAACATAACTCCACTGGATGGCTGTACAGGTGCTTGCCCACACCTCAGTGGACTTTGGTACCCGACTGATCCAATACCATTCTTCATTCCCCGCTTAAGGAACCGTTGAGACCTTTCTGTCATTGAAGATCTGAATGAAAACCTTGCAAAGGTCCGATCTGTAATTGATGGCCTTTGGTGCAATCCTGGCTCATGACTGGAAAAGCTTTTGTAGTTACAGGTCATGTAGCGCCTGAATGCTTGCCTGAAAGTTTTGTTGAATAAGGTGTAGACCAGCGGGTTGATACCTGATGACACATATCCCACCCAAACAAAGATCTCCATGAGTCTGTTGATGATGGGTTCTTCGCACCCATTGCATAGCACAGAGGAGATATTGGTAATGAAAAAAGGGCACCACATGATCACGAACAGGAGGAATACGATGCCCAGCACCTTTGAAGCGCGCTGCTCATTACTCAGAGTCTGCATTGACTTCTTGCCCATAGTTGACATTCTCCGAAAAGACATTTCATCTCCTGTAGGGGAGTGTGCTGTGCCTGTCTTGGTTTTGTCTTCTGTTCTGGGAAGTCTGCCATTCAACATGTTCAGTTGCTGAGCTTGAGGTGGACTTGCAGTCTGTTCCCTGTCCCCTCCCAGTTGAAAAACTGTGGGGACTGTTGGATAGCTAAAGCGCTGAGTCACCTTTGACCTGAGCAAAAAAACTTTTTTGCGCAGCACTTGGACAGTAAGTAGGTAGATGACCATCATGATGGTCAGAGGGATGAAGAATGCCACCAAGGACCCAGAAATTATAAAAGCTGGGAAGGTGTCTTTATTCAGCTGGCATGTGCGATTAAAGATAAAGGTGATGTTGGTGTTGGTGTTGGTGGTGGTGTTGTTATAAAGGTAGTTCTCAAACCCCTTAATTGGAATCCAGATTGCAATACCTGAAGAAAATTGATAGGAACAGTTAGTGTTGGCAAACAGGAAATATCTTGATGTTGTTGTTTTTAAATATAAATTCCAAGCTCTGGACAGTTAAATTAGCTGTTGTTTATGTTTTCAACTCTAATCACAGAAGTGCTCTTTTTTCATCTTGGTGAAAGAGCACTGTGTTTATTTGATCATATAATGAGTGTGGTCGAAGTAGAAATAGAAGCATGTTTGATGAAAGGACAGTGTCAGGAATAACAAGGCAAGCTCTGATTGCAAGGTTTCCTGTTTTGTAAACTGTTCACCCATAGTCTGCCACAATCCCTCTGAAACTGAGCATTAGGATACAGTCGTGGTAAAAGCTCTATCAGTGCTGTCTGCTCCCTTCATTATATTTGATCCTCTGGCTTTGTTCATGAAATGAAGCTCAAATGAAACTAAACACTTACTACAGTGTGTCAGTGCTCAGACCATCAAAAGCACAGGGAAGTAATGCTTCAGTGAATTCGGCCACCATTTTGCACTCTAGTGTTAAACATAATAGCCAGAAGCTTCTTTTAAATCTGATATTGTAAAGCTAACATCATCAGCAGATCTTGAACAAAGCACCTTAACAATCATACAAGACCTTTTTTAGAAGATAAATGCAAAAAGATGATTCTTAAAACAACAGATATGAAAGCAAAGTAGTAGCTTGTCCGACCCACCTATAAATGCTTTCTATTCCTGAAACTTGCATTCCTAAAATAAAAATCCACCTTTTGTTCAAGGGGCCTGTCTGTGCAAACTTGTGGCCGTCTAGTCTTTACATTTGAAATCATCATTCTTTGCAGCTTAAGCTTAATGCTCTAATGCTTTACTTTTTACATCTTTTTAGCTGCAGCAATAGTGCAGCTTGCTTTATACAAATTCACCTTAGCAAAATTTTGAGAAGCTGATGTTTTTCCAGAGTTGTCTCTGTAGAAAATCTTTAAGATTCACTCTGAGCAATTAATGCGATGTCACTGATCAGCCTCATCTGATTCCCAAATACACTGTAGCTAAAGGGTTGCCTTATGTAATGTCTGCTTTTATTCCATTTGGCATATATTTCTAAGTTTGTCTGCCATGGATCTAATGTCAAGAAATCAGTTCATTCACATGAAACTAACTTTTTTTTTAAAGTGAAGACTTAAACTTATGGAGTCAAGGAAATCTGAATTTAAGTGCTTACAAATTGAAATGAGCCACACCAGTGCAATCTTCGCCATTGCCATGGTTCTGGATTTATACTGGCTGTGTTGGATTGGCTTCTTGATGGCAATGTAGCGATCCAGTGAAATGGCACAGAGATGCATGATGGATGCAGTAGAAAACAACACATCAAAGAAAATCCAAAAGGGGCAGAGGGGATCCGGAAGAGGCCAGTTTGAGTCTAAAAAGAAGATGAAAAGGAAATTAGTCCATTAAGACAGTCAATTGTTGTACAGTTAGTAACTCCCTATAAAGTACTCATTGATGTGACCCATTTTCATTCCAAAAAGACTTTGGTCTTGTACTCTGCCAGTTATGGGAGATATACCGCAATGGCAAGGGATTAGAAGTAACACTCATGCAAAAGATTTGTGTTTGTTTATCTCTCTAGGAATGACTTTACTGGAAAAAGGCGGGTTCATTGACTGTTTATGGAGCTAAGAGCTCTTTATGAAGATCTGCTACAGACTATGCTCAACAGTAGTGTTTATTTTCAGTTCCAGGCATAAAATTGGCAAGTAATTGTTCTGGCTTTTGTCCCGTCACCCATTAACACTGTAAAAGACTGTAGCTGGAAATATTCCTTTACATAATATTCTTTGGTCATGCCACCCCCTCCAATTCTTTTTCTCGCAACACTTTTCTTGTCATACTTGGGGGAATTTCTGAGTCATAGATTTGGTGAGCTTTCATCTGGATGGTATATTCATTGACCAATACTTGAGTTGTTCTTGATATAGATCCCTCTGTCCCTTTTTTGATAGAGTGTTAAGTCCCATGCCAAATTCAATAAACTGTGGCTTGTAATGTCCAAGTAGCTGTAAAAGGGAAATTATTTTTACATTTCTTTAATTGATTTCAATTTGAATTAATGGGTGCAACTTTGGAGACCCCCCTCTTCATTGCCCTTGTGTCTATTACACATTTCAGATTTCACCTCTTGTGTTCTGGGGCAGATGCAGGGAAGGTTTGTTATAGCTAATTTAAAACCTTGTAATTGTTGGATAAAAGAAACAGCCTTAACTGTTTTTTTTTGTTGTTAGGAAAAGTAAAATCAGCAGTGCAGCTTTTTTATTGTTCTGTTTTATGATTTGCTTTTGAATGTCTACATACCGTGCCTGGCCAAAAAATACTGCAATTGAAAAGAGTCATGAAGTCTGATAAGTCCAGATTTACCCTTTTTCAGAGTGATGGGTGCATCAGAGCAAGAAGAGAAGCAAATGAAGTGATGCATCCATCATGCCTAGTGCCCGAGGTACAACCCTGTGGGGTCAGTGTTATGGTCTGGGGTTGCTTCATTTGATCAGGTCTAGGTTCAGTAATGTTATCTCCCCAAAAAATGAGGTCAGTTGGTGACCTGAATGTACTGAATGACCAGGTTTTCCATCACATATTTTTTACCCCCTGATGGCATCTGCATATTCCAAGATGACAATACCACGTTTCATCGGGCTCAGATTGCGAAAGAGTGGTTCAGGGAGCATGAGGCATAATTTTCACACATGGATCAGCGACCTGAGACTCCAGACCTTAACCCCATTGAGAATCTTTGGGATGGAGAAGATTTTACGCAGCGGCCCGACTCTCCCATCATCAATAGAGATTGTTGTGGAAAATTAATGCAACGCTGGACAGAAACAAATGTTGTGACATTGTATAAGCTTGTCAAAATTATACCATGACACATGCTAAAGCTAAATGCAGTTCAATTAAATATGGAGCTATATTTCAAGTTTACAAAAGCATATGTTCACACATCTTGTGCTTTAAAAAAGCAGATCCATTACTTATTCTTTTTTTTCAAGGTGTTTGCTTTGCTTTGAATTCATCTGCCCAGCAGATGTGGAACGTGACTGGAGGTCCATACAGGTGTAACATTTGTGTCTGGCTCAACTTTGTATACCTGCTTTCTTTAATACTAAATGCTCTATAGCCTTGCAATTGAACTTTTGTCTGAATCCGTATCCCTGCCAGCAGCATTTGGTAGTTTTTCTTTGTGTGGGGCTTTAGCGAGTGCTTGCTGCAGAACTGCAGGGCAGTGATGTATCGCTGGCAACACTATTAACCATATAACCACCATGTGGTTCAGTTTTTCATCCTCTTTCTTGTCCATAGATATTTTTTCATCTTTATAAACATTATTACTGATGTATTTTGTTCAGCACACTTTAATTACAGATATGGGAACTGTTGTTCACTTCCCTGGCCAGCTGGTGTCAGCTCAGTGCATGTACAGAGCAGCCATCCTACACTGAACACCTACATCCGCCCTACAAAAGGTTGTAGTATTTTCCCTGTAATACCCACACAGTCAAAGAAAGTCATTGTTCAGTTATACAATTTTAATGCACTATAGAGCTAGAGAGGTTACTCTACTTTCAGAAGTAGTTTAGCTGACTTTGTTAGCATTCAGTGCTAAGTGAGTCTTGTAGCAGTACAGTATGAGTAGTTTTGCACGGCCAACTCTTCTATACTTCCATTGCAGTTTGTTTTGTGGCAAGTTCATTTTGAGACTAGACTCAGTTTGTGAAGAGTTTAGCCTGCCATGCGGTTACTTCTGCATGTCTCTGTTTACAGTCACAACTAACAACAGAAACAACAGTTTCAACTAACAAACTGTGAGTCAAGTCTTGGTCTTCTGAACTGATGATATGAATCATCATCTTTTAGGGCGCAGCTGTATTTACGAATTATTAAGTGTTACAAAGAGAATACAATGACTTTTGAAACTTTCTTTTCTTAATCAACAAATGTCAATCCTTAAAATGAAATTGTTGTTTTTAATAAAGCTGGTACATTTTTCTGCCACAGAGATGACGCACTTGCACGCATGAATACTTTCAGACCTTACAGCAACTGTTCTCAAGCAAAGGATTAGGACTTGCCTTTGTACACATCAGGGCATGAGATAAAACCTAAAACTTAAATGTGTAAAACATGCAGACAGAAATTAATTTATTACATATATAGAGTAAATTCATTGCATGATGTTTTTAGTGAAAGAGACTGGACTAAATCAGTTCCTACACAGCTGTATTTACACATCACTGTCACTGTAATTAAAATAAAACTGTTTTGTGTTAACATTAATTCCTATGGGTAATGATCCAGTTGACCAGTATTTTAGTCCAAGCCGTGCAACTGCCACCACTGCAAGAGGAAGTCTTATGTTTATTACCCACCATTTCGAGAATAATTTGTTTATAGATGGTTGTGATTGTATCGAGTGTTGTTCACAAACTATTTTTATCCCCCTTTGCTGCCCATAAATTAATCTGGCTGTTATTTATTCTGTGTTTATTCACAAGGCTAATAAAGGTTTAATACAATTTTCCATTGACATGGGGAAATGCCTGTAACTGGCTACAGGATGCCCCCACCCCTCAGACACATACTGACTATAAAATATTGTTGCCTTCGGACACATTTTTTAGTAGTGGTAAAGAGCTTTATAGATCCTTTTATCCAAGGTTCTCTTAGAACTGATCCGCACAGGGGTTAAAACTCTAGCTAGGTAAAAGGGTAATGTCATTCATCATTTGTCTCAACATTTAATCAGGATGGTGTCAAGGAATTGATCTGTGCATTGACAAGGACATGTTTTCTCAGTAGAGATATGAATATAATGGACTGTTAATTTTTCAAAAACACGGTCCCATGCTTAACTTACTGTTGAGAACAGTGACAAGGGCAATGGGCATCACAATGAGTCCCACCAACAGATCAGCTACAGCGAGCGACATCAGAAAATAGTTTGTGGCGTTTTGCAGCTTTCTTTCAAGTGACACAGCAAGAATGACCAGGATATTCCCTCCAATAGTCGGGATGATGACCATGACGATAAGCAGGGCAGACCAATTCAGCTGAACTTCGGACATGTCTCCTGACTGAGACATGGTGCTGCAGAGATTACAGCAAGCTTTAGCGTGGGTCGGGGCTGTGATCTGTCTGGTGTTTGACACTCGGTCAGCATGGTCACTGGGTCCTCCAGGCAAGGACGTAGGGTAGGGTAGGGCAGGTCAGTGCACAGGATGCCTCATCGCCCTTGCAGTGTACAAATCAAAAGGAGTATCTGCTAGATCCACTGCAAAATTACAGGTCCAACACTATGAAATCCAATGCTGACAATAATCCCAACAAGATCTGTACGTCCACTGTGAGATGTTAGCAGGGGTTGTCATTGTCCCAGGGAGTTGATACTCTTCTCATTCACTGCATCTTCTTAAAAGATACAAGTCTGTTAAAAGGAAGAGGGATATCTTGTTACCCATTTGCTTTGCTTTGTCTAAATGATGGCATAACAATGAGAGACATTTATTGAAACAAATGAAGAGGGTCTTTCCTGTGTGGTGACCGTTTTTTTTCACATTAAAGACATTTTCCAAGCTGGAAAACTTGCGGAAAATAGCTTGCACAATCATGATTTCTCAAAACTAGCAGATTAATGTGTGACTATTTTTGATAGATATTTTACATACAATGCAATTTTGACAACTTGACAAAGGTTAAGTATTTAGGTAGGATTTGAAAACCTCCTTGATGAAGTTTTAGATGAAAGATGCATGAGTCTTTACAGTCAAAGCATACGTGTTTGTAGACTAAAGTCAAACTAACTTGATTAATATAAAACAAAAACACTAGTACAACACTCCAATTTAATATTGCCTCGGCTGTGATGATATTAAGTAGTCAAACAGTCAAATTGGAATGCTGTTCTAGTCTTTATTTTCGGATTATTTTAATTCGGCAACCAGCCTTTCAGTCCAATTGTGACTCGAGCACATTGTGTCCTTTACTTAACATTTCCAACACAAAGCAGAATAAACAAAAGTGTAAATAAGCATTAGTGTAATTTATCCAAAGTTTCTTACCTGCTCCTGAAGGTAGCATGAGTTTAAGTTCCGCCTTGACGTCTCAACTCCTTGAGTATTTTTCCAAGCTGCTGCGTCTTCACTTTCATAAACACTGAAGCAGTATTTTTTGCTGGGAAAACCGTGCAGCCTAAGGTCCACTGCATTACAATCTTTGCGCACCGCTTAGTTTAACATCTTTTTAAAACTCCGCTATCTCTTCTTTATATTTCTACCCTCACCAAATAAGAGCGTGACAGAGAATTCCCTCCCCTCGGCTGCAAATCTTAAATCTGTCTCTGTCTGAAACAGTCCATGAAGTGGAATTTGTTTTGCTTCCACATGTTGGAGGAACCCCCAGTCTTGCTCCGCATCACCTACCACGATCACAGGTTTAAAACTTTCAGATGTTGTGGCTCCTCCGCCTCTCCCATTCCCACTGTCTGCCTCGCGTTCACAGGCTGCGATCAGTGCTCACCCTCTGCCTTCTATTCGCTCTCTCGCTCTCCACTCCCTCCCCTTCATCTTGCCAATGAGTCAGATTCTGTTGAAAACAGATGAATGTCTTCGTCCTGGCAACATGCCAGTGGTTCTGGGAGGTAATTTCCTTCAACACAGCCGTCCCACTGTTTATATTTGTCACTTTCTGTTCTCCCCTCTGTTCGGAGGTAGCAGGGGTGACGGTTTTAGGGGCTCTGTTTGTTACAGTGCTTGAATTGTACTTGTACCCCACAGATTTTCATTCCATCCTCTGTGACTTCACATCTTCAGAATGAGAAATTAATTTAAATGCAATCTTGTTTTCTTTTCGATAATTAAGTTTAACATTTAGACCGTATTTGTTTTTTTATCTAATCTCCGTGCCTCAAGTCGAAATGTTTTCTCTCAGTGTGCACTCTTTGTTTTGCTTTTAAAAGGCAAATGCAAGGCATCAAAAAATGTAGAAACAAGCAATCCCTGGAGTTTAGAGCAACATCATTATGATGATGAGTGATTTTTCCCTATACAAGAAAATGTGAAAAACACAGCCACTAAAGAAGAAATTTGAGGTCATGCAACCAACCTCCACAGTCTCTCTCTTACAAAAGACTTGATGAGGTTGTGCTGTTAACAGTATGCTGACTTCTGCTGCTCATCAAATGCCTGCACACACAAACTTTCTGAGTGATATGCAATGTAGATCAGATTGCAACCTTAGTTGTCAGATCGACACATTTCGCTGGAGCAATCAGCAGTTATTGTAATTGCGAAATGTTTATTAGTATCAGGTTGTATAATGTTTTGTTCATCTGGAAATTGCATCATTAAAAAAAATTGTTTACTTGTTGCTACTTACAGCTCCTATCTCGTTTCACCTTTCCCAGACATTGGTTAATTTTAAATTGAATTTAAATGTTAATGCCATGTAGCCTCTTGACTTGTTTAATACAACATTGTCCAGGTACTTTCATGATGTGATTGGTTGTAACAGACAGGAAGCAAGCTAATGAGATCTGCCCTCTTACAATGCATCTGCATTAGTCGCTGCCACAATCACAATTAATGTGTCAAAATCCATCTATAATGTGTTAGCTAAGCTGTATTCCTGCTGTCGCTGATGTTTCACTGTATGTGTTACTTCCCAGGGCAACATCTGGTACCTCAGCAGGAGTTAAGTCACAGCTGTATCAGCCTCTTGTCACTCACACTGTATAATACAATGCACTAAATGTGAGGCATGCACATATGGTCATGCAGTACATTAACAAGTAGCATAAAAGCTTTGGTCGTCTTTGTAACCTCAAAACAAACATTCCTTATCTGGCACATATGAGCACTAAAGTCTTACAGTGAAGTTGGAATGTGTTTGCAAGCCTTCACAAGTTGTAATCATCATTTTATTATCCTTTCTCATCTCTCATCTTTTTAGGTATTTCAGGTTGCAGTCACGCATTATGAAGATAATATTAAAGTCAAGCTTGAAATACAGACATCATTGCTTCAATGCCTTTTCAGACCAAACAAATGCTGGTTATCGATTTCTTCTATCCATCTGAGTTGTTTCACTTTGCTGGTTGTTAAATGCAAGTCTTTAAATTAAACGTTTTGAAAAACCTACCAAAAGTTTTTTCAACTTTTGCCTCGGACTGCCGTAGTCCCCTGTCGATTTCAAAACGTAACATAAATTAAGTCTAGCTTTCACCTTCAGCTTTTCATTGCCACGTTCATGCTTTTCCATCCTATAATGGATATACAGTATGCTGTGTTTTGCAAATATTGGAGAGTTTGCAATTTAAACTCACAGCCTATATGTTGCTAAGGTCAAGTTAGCTTTAATTATGTGGCCTTAAATCTTTAATTTGTCTCAGGGGGTTTGAAATCTGGTCCATATCCAAGAAGGGATTGAGGGGCCTAATCAGACCACAAGAATAGACTAAACTTAATCCTGGTAGGTGTAATTGATAGGTGATCTAGATCTCACAATGATTGTCATTTAAGATCCCGATAATTCTCACGTAGTGTTGGAGCTGAGCTTCTAATTCCAAACAAACCGGTGAAGTTAAAACTATATTGATGCACAGGGCTATAGACAAAACTTAACCCAAATCCTTGTTTTTCACACCCTCTCTTCTTTTTTTTTAAACATACTTTTGCAGTACCATTAACTTCAGTCCAATGAAATCGGAGCTAGTAAAAGCGGTTATCTTTGCTGAAACTGTCAGGGCTAAAGTCCTTTTATTTATTTCTGATGTATTTTTGTATTCATATATTTATGTTCTGTTTGTCTGTTTTAATTAACTTATCACAAATACATAAACTAAAAGCTGAGGGCCAAGCACAGATGAGTCGATAGCGCCTTCTCTTTTTTTTCCCCTTTTGTCTAATCAGTGATCTTCTAGTTCAGTGTATGAAACTGCAGTCGTCTGTTCAGTTGCAGTCAAGCGTTGTCAGGACGATTGGTTGTATAGAAACAAACAAACAAACAAGACTCTCTGCGGATAGATTTTGTACTTATCTTTTTTTTTAATCGCTGATCCACCATCAGCTCACGTCGTCAGGCCCAGGCAGCGCTCATGTTATCAACAACACTATACATGAGCAAAACGCAGATATAAAACAAATTACTTCAAGCGTGATGTAAGTGTGTACTTAGTATTGATTTTTTTTTTTTTCTCCTTTCATGTTCAGCTAGATTTCTCTGTTAGACAAATCCAAGACTACCATTTCTAAGAACACTAAACATAACTATTAAATCTTTTGAACCAACACATTGGTGGTGGCATTTTTTACTGATGCACTAATGTAGAGTCATCTCTCTCAGGCTTAGGTCAAGTATCTTATTGCGACAGGGCAGCAAGCAAGCGCACTGTAATTGTGAAGAAGTGTTTTCCTCCTACTTAAGGCTTTTCATTTAGACTCAATCAAATTCACTTGAAGTGCTTAGTAACTCTGTTGTCTTTATCTTGGCAACCCTTTGACTCGCAATACTTCGTCATTTAGTCAACAGTGCAAGTGGAGTGGTCTGACTCGTAACTGCATACCGTTTTAAGTGTTTTTTCTTTTTCTTCTTTACTACAATCACATGATCTTGATTCTTTCAATTGAATTAGTTTTTTCTTACAAACAAGTAATGGACTCCTTTTTTCACGCATTTGTATTGGCATCCCATATCTGCTTTAGCTTTTTCTTATCCTTCAGTGTTTTATTTGGGTTCTTTTGCATGTGAAAGGTCTTGAAAGTTACGCACCAATAGAAAATTCCCTCTCCCACAGAGAACACTGCTCCTGAAACACGTAGTCAGTAGTCCCACCTTTAATTCTGACTTTGTGACATTACACGGCCATATCACACATTTGCATAATGTAGTTTGTTAGATAGGAATTAATTTAGCATGGCTACTCTGCTGCTGTTAGTAGACCTGGCTCAGGTGTGTTTGAGCTGACCAATCAGAGCAGACTGGGAATTCAGAAGTTGGCTCTTAAAGTGACAGAAGCTAAAACAAAGTGTTTCAGACAGGGAGAATAAGATGCTTCAGCACTGCACAGAATGAGAACACTGATGTGTTTTTAGAGCACTAAAGCATGTAAACCTATTCTAGTAGTAACCCAAATTACAATTATGAACCCTAAAATGAGCATAACATGTCATTCTTTATTGTTCTCTCTATTTTGCAAAGACAAGTTAGGAGAGGAGGTGGAAAGAAAATCATAAACAGCCAATTCTACCTTGAACAAAAGATTTGGCTTAGATGATTTAGTGCTGTGAATTCTATTCTCTCTTGTCCACAACAACACCGCTGGGAGAAAAGGTATAAGGACCTGGAGAGTTTTCAGAGACATGAATCAAAACCTAGCATTTCATACCCATTTGCTATCTTTTCTCACTACAATTTTGTCTAGCTCTGTCTTCTGTATGTCTCCTACAGTTCCCCTCAAAACAAATTCTATGTAGACAATCTAAATACAGTGAGCCAGTAGATGTGTGGTTTCAAAATCAATGTCTTAGTGGTATAACAGAATGATATTTCTTGGGTATTTGTGCCATGTTGTACAAACTAACACCATATTGAAACAACTCACAGTGTTTTGAAAGATGGCCCAAGCAAGCCTCATAAGACTATGGTAATGGTTCGCGTGGCTCTTTTGCTCAAGGGCTCAGCTTTTTTTACATTATATCGAACAAATCACCTCATCCATCACTTCAGTGGACCAGCTTTGATAATCTTGTGTCCACAGATTGTAAAATTCAATAAGTCAAACAATGGTATGGTTTTAAAAAAGATTATCTTAACACCTAAACAACGTGGTGACATTTATCGTCCACCTCGCTATAATATTAAATTAGAAATGAACATATTGCTTTTTTTAAATCATAATCCAAGCTGTCAAGACAGGATTTATCTTTCTTTTGTAGGGCTGTCTAATGATTACAAATTGATAAGATGAAGTCCACACTCTTAATCTCTTTAATGTTTAACTCCCAGAGCCTCTTCCTGACTCCCTCTGAATTTCTCTCTCTTTCTCTCCATCTCTCTTCAGGACCCCTGAGCAGTGTCCTAGTGTGGTGTCTCTTTTGTCAGAGAGCTACAACCCTCATGTGCGTTGTGGGGCTGCCATGGCTCTGGGCATCTGCTGTGCGGGGACAGGCAACAAGGTGAGTGTCTCCACCTTATTTCCCCTCCTTTTTAAACGTAAAGCTTTTTTTGCTCATGGGTTAGTTTGTTGAGCTGCTGATAATAAAACTAATCAGTGTTTCAAAGTAAAAGCCTACCAGAAAGCGTAGGAATTTTGACAGCTGAACTGAGTGTAGGCTTTTGATGTGAAACATGTGTAGCACTGAAATCTATAAACAGAGCCTTAACTCTGATTTGAGAGAAATCTATAATAGTTTGCGTTGGGGGTAAATACACACCAGACCACTATTTGAGAATTTACAATGTCTCACCTTCCTGTTCCATTAAACATATGAGACGCAAGTGTGAACTGTATGTGCCAAACCTTACATCAAATTACCACACAAATGGCTTCAGATCTTTTTTGTGCTTATCACTTCCAAGATATAAATAATGAGTCCTTGTTAAATGAGATGTCTGCACAAGCACTTTACCCCTGTTGGAATAGGTGGTCATAACTGGAATTAATATTCCCCTGAAGGCTATGTACAAGAAAAGCTTAGATGGCAGTAAAGCTGGAACTAAAACACCTTCTGTCCTTATTTATCCTATGTCCTTTCTTTGAGTCTTTGTGCAGCATATGCAGTCTTTGCACCAGTGACGCAAATATTACACCAAGGGTTTTCCTTAAAGTAATCAATTTGTGAGGCTCATCTTAGATTAATGATTACAGGCTTGCGCTCTGTAGCACCTGCAGAAGTTGCTGAGAAAAGATTTTTTTCTTGTTTGGTAATGATCATGCCAAAGCAAATGTTGCCTTTCCAGATCCAATTTATAAAATGGATGCAATGTTGCCCATACCCTAACCCAAATGGATCTTACAGGACTTCTTCTGCACCTCACCTGCTTCATGACAATGATCAGATTATGGCACTTTGATCGAAGTGCCCTAATCAATATCTTGCTTATACACAGATTAAATCATAAAGTAGACTGCTATTTTGTTTGCAATCTATTGACATTTGCTTTAATTTTCATGGAGGGTTAGCACTGGAAAGCTCATATATTTTTAAAATGTTCTTGGAATGTCTGCTGATAAAATGGGTCGGGGCCAGGATGTACCCCGCCATCGTGTTTTGGGTTCGTTAAATCCTAAAAGGCGAGTGAAGAAGACAGAATTGGGAGCAGCTGCCAGATCCTGAGTTGTCTAACTATGTGGGCTGATCAGTCTCAGGTGGCACAGCCCAAGCAGAGACCAGGCTCATTGAGTCCTGAGCCTGGAAGCACCAAAGTGAACGTTTTGAACCTGATCAGCCAAGGGCTGCTACAGAGCTGATAAGCTCAAAAACTCCTCTACTTGATTTTTTTCAAAATAAAACCTCGAGCACATTAGGTCCTTAGCGAGAGTAATGATGTTGTGGCAAGAGAAGTGGGTCACCTATTTAGCTGGAGCACATTCTCTTCCCACCTTTGGACTTAAGATATATTTACTTGACTTGTGTTCCACATCTATTTAATACCTAAAGACAAACCTGCATAGGGAAGCTGTTTTGACTTTTTTCTGTAGTTTTCAGTGTCATTATGAAAATCTTATACACAGTTCAGCTTGTTTTAATCATTTGGATGAGAACACAGTTCAACAAGAAATATGATGTGAAATATCAAACAGACTCACAAGAACCATTTCAGAGTTTAGAGTACTGATATATGATACATTTTTATACATATGTATGAAAATAGAAATTGTGTCGGCACCGTTTTCATTTATTTGAACAAGCTTCTAGCCAGTTCTTAGCGGCTCTGAACTGAAAATTTTCAAAGTTTAACTCAAACTGAGGCACATGCCTGAAGAAAACAGTCCACCTCTGTACATGAATTAAGAGGATCTTAAGCAACCACATTATGTGCTCTGCTGATTGGGCTTGACAGTAAATACCCGCAATTAAACCCCCCGACAGCCTATCAGGGACAGGATGTGGTCGACTGGTGTTGGCTTTACACTCTTTACTTATCATCCTGGTGCATGACTGTCTCAGCCAGCTGAGCTGAGAGCACTGATGAAACATGGTTTATTTTACCTCCACTGTCATCATCCTAGTTTGTTTGTCTTTCTTCGGCGGAGCTGACACCTCCCTCTAAGTCTGGTGGTGTGAGTTACAGCCATTACTGCTCAGTTGAGAACAGAGGCGAGTGCAGGAGAAAAGAGGTGGTTCAGCCTCATTTTTCATTCAGTGATAATGGCAGGAAACTGGGAGGCGGGGCTTGTTGTGACTGTAACTCAGTTGTCCCAGGCAACCAGATATGGATGACACTAATTTCATTAATTTGTGTGGTCTGGTTGCATCTCTTGATATCCCTTTTCCTGTATATAACCAAACAAAAGTGTCCCTGTTGCACTGATCTCTGGGAATGACAAAGTATGACATTTTTAATGTCCAACTACAGATTTCACTGCTATTACTACTATAGGACTATGGCAGAATTTAAAGGGGTACTTATTACATATTTAGAAAAGCTATGCTCGACAAATGATAATGCTAATGTGTATTCAAAATGAAGGGTTAGCCCGTCCATTGTTTAGTTAGTACTTTGGCTAATGTAAAATTGCCTCGTCTCAGAATCTGAAAACTAGTGCCAAGTCAACAGCACTGTCTTCTGCACTAATATTCTTCAAAGATGCTAACTTAATGCTGCAAAGATACCAGAAAGATTAGGCAACATTGACAACTTCTTCTATTTATGCCTTTCCCACCACAGGAGGCCATCAATCTGCTGGAGCCAATGACCAATGACCCAGTAAATTATGTGAGACAGGGCGCCCTCATTGCCTCTGCCCTCATCATGATCCAGCAGACCGAAGTCACCTGTCCCAAAGTAAGTACAAAATCTGTTTGGCCATATTTCAGGATTTGTTTGATGCTTCTCAGCTATCAATAGCAATAGCGTCAGATCTGTTAAGAAAGGGGGAAAAAAAATCTGTGTCATCAAAGATTGGAGAGTGAGTAATCCAGGCAAGGGTAACTGCACGTACTTGCCCTCAGAACACCTTGCACTCTGAAAATGTGCCAGGCAGATCTAAACCATCTATGATAAAGACTCCATCTGCACAGCAACAGTGCCTACAACTCAAGGCAGTATCCAGGATTGTGGAAGAGGCAGTTTTTTTCTTCTTCAAACAGTGGAATGTCAGGAGGTATTACATCTTTGACTGTTTATTTGAAAGTCCCTGTCTTTGCAATTTCCACCTCTGCTTCAGTCTTAGGCCTCAGGTTTTAGAGCGGTAAATTGGCCTAAATTGGTAGAGAACTACCCAGCAGAGTGTTTACTTAAAGTTTCGCCCTGGCAAGAGAGAGATGCTGTTAGAGCTGGGACTCCCACATGTACTACGCTATCCTCATGGGTGTGGCAGAGTGCAAGTATGACGAATTGCATTACAGCCTGTGACAGCCACATTCAAACACATACCTCACCCATAAATCTGAGAGGAAGGAATCACAGACTTTACTTACTCCCCATCACATTTAAAAAAACAAGAACTATAAGGTAAACATTTCACATTTTTATCCTTTTTTCACACTAAAGGTTAAGAAAGGTTAAGATGTAGCAATCATTTAGTCATTCTGTAAGCCATACAAAATTGTCCATGCCAGCAAAGACTTTCTGTCCCCCCCTTTTTTTTCTTTCAGAATTATCTAAAGAAATTACCCACTGTCAATCTAAAGTAGCAAATGTGGTTGGGCCATTGCTGTCGGCCTAGAAAATAACATATTTTCTTCCCCTCACTGTTTCAGGTGAACCAGTTCAGGCAGCTTTATGCGAAGGTGATCAATGACAAACATGATGATGTCATGGCCAAGTTTGGCGCCATCCTGGCCCAGGGAATCCTCGATGCAGGTTAGTGTCTAAACAGAAGAACATAAGTCAAAACGGCAAAACATTACCTGTTCATACTGGCTGTTAGTTAGATGTGTTACCTGAAATGACACCAGCTTTATCTAATCAGTAGGCATTGAGCAAGAGATCAAACCAGTAAATTCCTTCTTAGTGTAATTCTTAATTGCACTGTAAAACAAGTGAACTTGTCTAAATGTAGTGTGTGTTTATGGTTTTGTGTGTGTTCACCCTAATTAAGTTCCTTTACGCTCAAGCAAACACAGAGTAACCCTCTTCGCTTGACCACCCGTGCACTGTGTCTCTGGAACAAATCATGCCAAGGTGCATTAGCGCCTGGCGTTCCTACCTCAGCTTAGCTCTGTTCAGCTCTCAGCCACATGGCCTGTTGGTCTCCCCCTGGTGATTACTGTTTGTCCGATAGTCTCTGTGTTTGTGTGTCTGTGCGGGTGTTTGTGGACACAAGCATGCGGCGTGTGTTTGTGTGTGTGAGGTCCTAGAGTGCTGCACATCATCACATGTAGAGCTACACAGGCAGAGCACACCCATATTCCCCTATATACACAAAGCCTCATACAGCCAGGAGCAGAAACCCATTTTCTCGCACTAACATAAAACCCAGTGTGCTGCGCCAGAAAGAAACCAGCTCTGTTTACACACTGCTGTCTAAATACACTATCAGGTGTTGCAGCTTACACAAAGTGAAGCCTATCTCAAGTATTTGCACCGTTGGTTCAAAGGATAACTGCCTCATATGTGTTTTTGAGCTGTTGTGACTCATGAATGTTTTTCATCAGTCATCAAAATGCATCTTGATTTACTCCACCCCTGCGGCTGCACTATTATTATTTTGTTCTGAGTGGATTAGCTGTCGTGATGACAGAGAGGACCTCAGTCGCGTATCAAATCAGCCACATTAACAGTAATAAACTCAGCAGACATGCCAAGATGACCCTGCGTGAGAGCAGCCAGACAAACCCTGACCACACTGGTGTCATTTTTCATACACCAGACACTCTACTGACACACACCGCCCCACACGCACACACTTCATGCAAAACTCAAGTTCAGTGTGCTTACAGTTTAAACACATTCGGTCAGGAAACACAACACTCCTGTTCGAATGTTAGACATGCTTAACTTGTGCAGTGTGAATGTTTTAGTATCCTGGTTCTTCTTGCGGGTAAGGCGTTTTTCGAGGCACACTGTAATTGTGTTTAATTTGATGGGCGGAAGTGATTAGAGCTCCGTTTCATGATCATTGGTACTCATTACACAGGAAATGTCAGTCCCTTCTTCTTGTTCTCTCACTCTGACTCCTGCATGATCAGCCCCATTAGAGACTTCATGTAAATAATTGTTGCAGTTCATCAATTAGCTAATGGTTTCTTCCTCATACATGTAACAGAACATATCCTATCTGCTTGATTGTGTTGTTGCAGCCATCAGGTTCATTGTTGGTCATAAAACTCCTTTTGAGAAATCACTATCCCTGTGCCTCCTTCACCAGCTCCTTGGAATGAAAATTGGCCCACAAAACAAAGAGTTGGCAAAAACAGTGGTGCTAGTCAAGTGCTCTCAACCTCTTCTCAAGTTTTTAAGAGACTCTTAAGCATCCAGTCGTGGTGAAGTGAGTAGACCTCGTGACTCGTTTTGGCCAACGTTCAACCTGGGACTGGACTTGTTTCAACACTGATGCAGATGTCAAGAAGGTCCCATTACTAAATCATTTGTGACATCTGAAAAAAAATCAGATTACTTTACTGGTATTGTTTAAATCGATCCCACTTTTCTTTGGAACGAGTCCTCCCTAGTAACCAACTTGTTTTACAGGAAGGTTTTTCTCTCCGTCCCTACAGAAGTGACAGATTGACCCTGGTTGCCACCCTCTGTCTTCCCAATTGCGATTCCTCCCTACTGTTTGTACCAGGAAGGCAGAGGGAGGTCTGTTAATCCCTGGTACTGCTCCAAGGAGCACCCTTGGCCACTGTTCACCCCCTCCTATTTTTCCAGCTCCACAGACAAATTAGGGGGGTTTTTGGGAGAGCACACACGTTCACCATGAGTGGCCACTGAGAGAATCAAACCCTCAACCCTCGGTGATTCCTCTGCAGTTGTACAAAAACCCTCACATAGATACACATACTATTTTTTTAGGCTAAACTACTTAACAAGACTTCTCTTGTAAGATCATAAACCATTAATTATAATACCACATCTACAGGCTGCTACTATATCCCTTTTATCCCAAAGAGTCCCTGTTGGGTGATCAGAAATAAATTCTAAAAATCTTTTAAAGTTTTTACTTAGACTGGTGACACATTTTCTGCTTCAGTGTACCCTGTTGATGTAAATGTTGATTCTAGGTAGAATTGAATTAATAAAAGACCCCCCAATTACCCCTTCAAAATGGCTGGAAAAGCCAACCTTTTTTTTTTCATGGCAGCTGAAACATCTCGTGTGAGGTAGATGAATTATTAATCTCCTGTGTATCTCCGGTCTAATGACAATGACTGAACTCAATTTTTAGATTTAAATACAGGATGCTACAGACAATGCATTCCTGGGTTTAACTAGCCGGCCGGTTTGTCCCCCGTCATATAAATCCTTCATATCAGACCAGTTGATGCCAAAAAGACAACCGTCTCGGGGTGGTGACCATCCTGGTTTGTGCCCTCATTAACCTTGCACTCTTTCATCTTACAGTATTCTGTCAAGTTTGCCAAGAATGTTTCACAGTCAGTTATCAGGATGACCCAAAAAGAATCCTCCCAAAAAACTGAACAATAAAAAGGAATGTAATATTTCAAACGATGCAATTGTTATTTGTACTTACTCAGTTTAATCTACAGACTGCGAGGTCTGTTATACGTGTCGAATGTACTAATCAAGGATTCTCCTGCAAGGATTCTCCTGCAATCAGCTCTCATGCGACCAAACTAAAATGATGGAGGACATTTTCTATTTATGGTGCTATTGTCCTCTACTGGGAAGTATGTATTTTTAACTTTAACTTATCAGGTCTTGTTGATGCTTTCTCCTTTTCAGCATTCTGCTGTTTTGCTGAGCAGGCATTCCTTCTCATCCTTGTCCTGACTCCGATTTAATGCAGAACGCTGTTATTTAAAATCAGAAGTCTGTCAGTTCTATTTCAGAGTTGTGACAGTACTGTTTATTACTGTTGTATTTAACATTGCAGTACAGTTGATTTGATTTTGTGAAACTGGGCTGTAATGTGTGTATGTTCGATCTGTTCCACTGTCCTCAGTTGCTCTCAGATGTCTCACATGGTCTCATTAATTGATCTTTCTGGAAAGTCGAAACATGAAACTAGTATATTTAATCTCTATTCTGCAGATATCTACCTCTGTAGCTTTTGGAAACAAAACACCTTGTCTTTTAAAGTTAAAAGTCATTATCTTCTTTGGTTCACTTTTAGTAACTACTTCAACTCACTTTAGGCTGTGAGAGTGCCTTCATTCATAGAGATCTCTAGATTAAGACCTAGTGGTGTAGAATGCATATCAAGTAAAAAATGCTTGTGGCGACAAGCAGATGTCGATTCGCTTGAGGCCGTTTGAATTAAGGTGAAGACATGCCCGAACAGACCAAAACTTTTATAAGCATGAGTTTTGAAGAAATTTGAAATGTTGGTATGCTGTTTGCCTCCACTTGTAGTATTTTGTCTCTGCAAATTTAATTCAGAAAAAAAAAAGTCCGGAGGAAAATCTGTGAAAATAAACATATTTTTCTTTGTGTTTGTTCTGAATGTTGGCAATATTTTTGCTGTCATAATAAAAAGTGTGCCATAATGGTCTAACCGTCCCAAACTCCTCTTCCCTCTATCATTCAGGTGGACGTAACGTGACCATCTCTCTGCAGTCCAGGACGGGTCACACTCATATGCCATCAATGGTTGGCCTGCTGGTCTTCACCCAGTTCTGGTTCTGGTTCCCCCTTTCCCACTTCCTGTCATTGGCCTTCACACCAACAGCTATAATCGGCCTCAACAAGGACCTCAAGGTACTGAAGCTACCAGACTTACTGTGACGTGTGTGTGGAAAGGAATGTGTGTCTTTTTTTCCAACACAGGTTTTTAAAAAATGAAATAAACAAGAAGAAGATTACTTTCAGATGTTCAAAAACATCAAGCAAAACTCCCTTAAATAGTTTACATCCTATGTTTTTTAAGGGGACAAGCACTCAAAAAAGCCAGCCAGCAGCTGATCCATATTGAGGCCCACCTGAGTGTGGGCCTGTTCTGGCCCTCCGCCACTCACACACTGATGCCAAGGGATCACTGTGACATATCGGGGTCTTAAACAGACATTAAATGGGCATTATCTCTTCATTGATACCCACACACTTTTTCGTATTGTGAAGCTCCAGCTGTACACGGGCCTTAATAAAGGCGTAATAATAGTGTAAAGCCCCCAAGTAATACACAAGGGATAGAAGCGGAAGGTTGGTGACAGCAGGGTTTAACAGACTCTGTGCTGCAACCTGCCAAGCCTCGTCAACATCCGTTACACTAGTCAGCCCAAGTCTTAGCCAAATATCCTCCTAATCATTTACAGATCGTTCATTTTTTAGCAACAAACTTGAGGAAGGCTTTTATAAAGTCACTTCACTGCCTCACTGCTTCTCTCTCTGCCTCCATACTGCAGTGGAACGACTGAATTATGAGGTGATAAAAGTCCTCCCGCACACATCTTTTGCTGTTGTGCTGCGCTGTTGGACCATAGAGACTGTTTAATAATTTGGTTTCAGAACACTGTTATAATATGAGAGCTCACACTAAACAGAAGTCACATGGTGCAGCTCTGGCTGGAGTTCTTTTTTTATGTTTGTCTAGGTAAAGCTGACAGAGCTCTTCTTCATTTTAACATAAGTGTAAGCCTGCAGCTAATAGGTGTTTTCAATAAGTGTTAAATAAGTGCTTATTCTTTTGTCTATATCAGCAATAGGGGAACATTGCTTTAAAACTTAACTAACCTGTTTAAACCAAGTTGAATGGAGTACTAGCACTCTGTGACACTTTCCTAACAATCACTGTGAAACAAGAGTCATCAAAAGTTCTCCATGGAGCTGTTTTTTGTTGAGAGGCTCCCCCTTTTGTTTTTCTGGTGCATGAGGGTCCAGGTGCTCATGTACCTGCTGTTGACAAGATATACAGCCCTGCCAGTTGTTTCACACCTGTCCAGTGATCTACAGGTGGTTGTAAAGTACCAAGAAAATAAGCACTGCAGCAGCAAAGACAGGGTAGAAGCAGATTACACTAGCAAGTTAAACAATACAGGATTCAAAGTACTGTTAAAAAATTCAGCTTTGCAAATGTTTTACTGAGAATGAAATGCAGTCAACTTGTTTTTAGGCTCCAGGATATACATATTGTGTTTTTGGTGAGAAGCAATTAACAGAAATTGAAACTAAGTCAGATAATGCAATACTTGACAGCCAGTATAATCTAACATCAGCAAATCACTGTTGAAATATTGACATTTGAGACGGCATTAAACTGCCAGATTTTAGAGAAGGATTTAATGTGACATTTTCCTTCACGGAAACCGATAAGAGCTGCTGTCTATCAAAGTTTAACTTGTGCTTATCCTCAATTCACATTTCACTTTAGTTAATTATTTGGGTAGAATCTGCTCTCCTGCAATGAAAAGATGAAATCTAACTGTTTCACTAGCATGTATTATTCATTAAGTATAATCAAATCTAGACATCAGTCTAGGTTGTGAAACATGTTCATGAGTTTTCTGTGCATATGCTGAGATAAATTACATTGAATTGTAGTTCTTCGTCTTTCAAATTAGGAAACTGGACAAGTTTAAACTGTTGGTGAAACAAATCTAAGGGATGGAGTGGTACTTCAACATTAGATGATGTGTTCCGGTTTAATAAAGTCAGTATATTAGAACAATATTAGAACAATATTAGAACAATTTACCAAACCAATTTCAATTCAGTGGAGCAAGGGGTTGATTTTCATGATTGTCTCTAAACAACACTTATCATTCCCTCTGTCATCGTTAAAGCTGTCCCTTTAAAAATTAGGTCAGGGAGAGCACCTTAAACACATGAATAAAAGATGAAATGTTTCTAGCATTTTTCTAAATACTGATTGATTCTACATAAGACATACTAGCAGCTCTTTGAGGCTGTACTTTGAAACATGATTTATTTTTTTAACGTCTTTAAATTCGTCACCGACTTGCATGACCTCTTCTTAAAAAACTTGCCCTGTGGTTGTGTCTTACTTTATATCCATATCCATAAGCTTTCAGAAAGCGTCCATGATGGATATGTTCAATCTGTAATACATTCACATTAGCTGAGAAATTTCACCTAAAACCAAAAGGCTCCAGGAGATTTGTCAAGTAAGAAGACTTCGTCTTCTGTGAACTTAAAACATCTGGTCTGAAGTGAAATGTCTCGGCAGCTTTTGACATGGAAATTTGTACAAAGTGGCAGAATGCCTAACCGACGTTGCCAGCTCTCGCCGCTAGGATAGCGAACATCATCAACAACAAAGTCATGTTAGTAAACACCAGCTTTTGTTCTGTCGTCCTCTTCAGATGCCTAAGGTGCAGTACCGTTCCAACTGCAAGCCCTCCACCTTCGCCTACCCACCAGCTCTGGAGGTTCCCAAAGAGAAAGAGAAGGAGAAGGTGAGAACTGGTGAACTGAGGCGCCAAAACACATCAGCTTGTTTTGCTTTCCCTTTTCTGAAATGATTTGTTAAGGAAAGCTGACCTCGCTTGATATTGATTTGTGAATAATTTTGAATCCTCCCTGGCAGACTCACCATTTTCTTGCCCATTGTATTTATTATTCTAGCATCTCTGGCCTATTTTTCACAGTTGCTTTACTTCACAATCCTAGATGCTCTTAGAGAATGTAATGAAGAAACCCAGCAGCGTTTATGTTGTGGTTGACTGGTTTGTAGAAGGTCTGAGTGTG
The DNA here is from genome assembly GCA_903131615.1 of Diplodus sargus. Classification (NCBI taxonomy): domain Eukaryota; kingdom Metazoa; phylum Chordata; class Actinopteri; order Spariformes; family Sparidae; genus Diplodus; species Diplodus sargus. Next base: position 3,115,691 of record CAEMYA010000103.1, on the reverse strand, counting down.
TATTGGTATTATCTTACATTGTGCAAATGTCTGTACTCTTTCTCTGCATGTCAGGTTTCCACCGCTGTTCTCTCCATCACAGCCAAAGCCAAGAAGAAGGAGAAGGAAAAGAAAGAAAAGGAGGAGGAGAAGATGGAAGTGGTGAGGAGAAATTCTCGGCCCTCGAAAACCCTCCACTGCTTTATTACTAATGGCCTTATTTTAGTTTTTCATCTGCTCTCACTCCTTCCACTTTAAAAGTCTTTAAAACAACATATTTCAATTGCAAATTTAATAATTATAGTTTGAAGTAGGGAGTTTTATTTACTTAAACAGAAAGATCTACACTAAGTTAAGCCTTTTACAGCCATTTTTTTGCCTGAATTAGAATAAATGGACTCTTTAATCTTCCTGGTTTATTTAGAAGTAACCTTTTCAAATATACATTTCATGTGTGGACTTGTGAACTGCTTTGAAGATGGAGAGATGCAGTAATATTCCATGTGGTGTACTTCTTTGAAGCAGACCACATGGCAATGCAGCCACAGCTTGTGTCCTGGTGTTTTTAGTTTAAACATTTCATGCCAAAGCCTTGTTTTCTTACCACGTGACTTTTCTTGATTGCAAAAATCAAGTTAAAACAAAGGATGTCTGAGGCAGAACAGTGCGCCCATACACATATCTACCTTTTATTTCTTTTCTCAAAGTCTGCCTTAACATTTTCACTCACCCACACCCAGCGTTCACGGACAGACTCTGTCGGTCTAGAGCCAGTATAACTTTCATTGGGATTTTCTCCCAGCGTTAGCAGGATGTTTGATCCACTCTGCCACGTTACGTCTCAGCTCTGGTGCTGAGAGACGAGCTTGGAAATGTCCAGCACGCTCACATCTCAGGTTTTTGATTTGATTTGGTTCAACTCATAAAGAAGGTAGTTGAAGGGGAGGTCTCCACTCACACTTGGGTCAGACGGTTCAAAATTCACCAGTTGCCATTTTCTGGACAGTTTTATGGAGCTGACTTTGGTTTCGACCTCTCTGTTGCTTTTAAGGCAAAATAGATGAGCTAAACGCAAACAGATTGATGTCTCTCTGTCTGAACTCAATAAATCAATGAATAAATCAAACTCTATTTATACCAGAAAGTTCATTGAGAAGTAACCCTTGGTTACAGTGACATCGAATAAACAAAACAATGGCAGGAAAACATTAACGACAACTGGATAGACAAACTAAAAGTAGTTCTGAAACTAGGCAAGCAAAAACGCCAAAGCCATTGAAAGTGTCTGATATTTTGCAAATATTTAAATTTTTACTAAGTTATCCTTTAGTAATGCAAAACCCCTAAATCTTTGTTTTTTATTCACCCTATCAAATTATCTGGCAATTGGGTAGATGTGCATACAGTACATTTAATAAAAAGCTAAACAGGCCTGTTGAAAAGCAGATCAGAAACTGGGTCAGAGGAGAAAAACTGTCTTTCAGTAGCATCTGCAGGAGATGATTTAGTTTAGTGTTGAAATACAATAAAAAATTAAGTGTCAGCTCCCTTAGCACATCTGTCCTTCAGTGTCTTGTTATGGGTTTCCAGTGTCACCTAATAGCCCAACAAATCACTGGCCACCAAGGGCACCAGAGCAGGAAAGGACTGAATCACAGCAGAAAGAAAGAAAACCACGATTTTATTACTCATGACTCGTCTCAGCTGTCAAATAATGCCAGATTTATGCAAGAAAAATTGTGATTGTTGTGAGTTTGGTCGGTTCAGAACGTGGAGAATTTTTGTCTGTTTTTTCACTTAGAGATATATTGTTAAATACTTGAGAGAGATAAGAGAATTGATCAATAAATACAAACTTGGATGAGAGCAGAACAGATACAAATATATACAAATGATCGTAGTGTATTTAGTAAAGTAATCCCAGTGGTCCTGATGCAGAAAATGCTGCTTCTATGTCACAGGAGGTCCAGGAGGGTGAGAAGGAGAAGAAGGATGAGGAAAAGGAGAAAGAGAAGAAGAAAGAGGCTGAGCCAAACTTCCAACTGCTGGAGAACCCAGCTAGAGTGATGCCAGCTCAGCTCAAGGTCCTCAACATGCCGGAGACCTGCCGCTACCAGCCCTTCAAACCGGTAATCACACACTTCTACCTCCTGTCTGTCTGTGTGTGTGTTTGATGTGTCCAGTTGAAATTATGCAAGAGGTCTTAGCAAGAAATTACTACATTTACACTCACAGTAACATCTAGAACGTACCAAACATGACTTTAATGATATTTAACGATGTAGAAAAATATCTTACAGAGGAGTTTTTTCCTTTAAAATAAATTGTTGAAATCAGGATGCAGCCTGTTGGTTGATTTTGGCCTCTGTCGGACATCTCCAAGTCCAGAATCTCTCCTCTCCTCTGGCCTGTAAACCAGACGGCTGCAGTCCTGCTGTAAATGTTGACAGTTTTCCGCAGTAAACGGCAGGACGGCGTGCACTCACCCACTGAGCACTCACCCCAGTCCTGTAAAGAGGAAGTACTGTTTGAATTTGTGTCTAGCAAGCTGAGCTGAGAGTATCACACCGTACGACTTCTTGTATCAAGTGCCAAAATGTTGTCTTAGCTTGTCTCAAGTTTTGTAATGCCGCTTTCCTTTTAAGGGTTTGTTTTTACATTCAAAGACGAGTTTAGGAAGTGAAGAGGTTTTACAGTCTTGTCTTGAAATCTGGTCAGTGTTGGGAGCTGTATTGAAAGACGATTATTTGGGTCAACTCACTTTAATATGAAGTTTCCTGTCTTCATCAGCAGACCTAAATGATTCCACGCAATGATTTATTTGAACTCTTGTTTTGTTATTAAGAATTAACCCACCTAAATAAACTAAATTTTGAGTTTTCATTACCAGTTTAAGTGTGCCAAGTTTTGCCAAGCATGGGCAGCGGTGATGTTTCTCGACTGCGACCAACCAGTATTGACCTCCCTCTCCCCCTCAATCAAGTGTTTTGCAAGACTTAACTTGTGTGTGTGTGCGTATCTTTTTTGCGTCTGTTTTTGATTTCAGATATCGGCTTTATTTTACTGTTACATCCTGAACAGGGCCAGAACCAGAGTGGTGTTAACTTACTGCTGGTGGAAACTCAACTTTTCCTGATTTTGCTGCATCATGATAAAAAGCTTATAAATAACAGGAAGAATTAATGGTTAATTTATAACAAAGCTTTCTTAGCAGCTGTTCTGCGATAAGACTGCGAGTATTTACTGTCGTACTAGACACATTCATGTGTCAGACAGCTGGTTTTAAATGTCTTTAACTCAAGACATTTGGGCCATTAGTTAAAGACACACCTTCAAGCATGAAGCCCTGTGCCGAGCCAGCACATGTGTGGCAAAGCTCCATTAGATTCTCGAGGGCACTGACGGCTTCACGTTCACCATGTAGTGTTAGTGGTTATACTGCATGCATCACTTGGAGCACATAACAAACTGTAATGATAAAGGCCTTACATGCATGATAAAAACTTTTGTCTGTTCTGTACCCTAAAATTGTAATGCCTTTTAAATTATCCTAATCAAGTTCAAGCAGAATAATTACTAAATAATGGTGGAATGTCACGGTTAGTGGAGGGTCGTCAGTTAATTTTTGCCCCTAGAGTTAATTTATTATTACACAAAGTTTGTTGCTTCCAGCAGGATTAAAGTACTTAAAGAGGAAATTCTTACAGCAGTGACAAATATCCTCACTTAACCTGTGAGCGTGCTGCATCGCCTGCTTTCTGCTTCAGTCAGACTGTAGAACTCTGTAACTGCTGAGTCCAGTTTCTTTCCAGCTGTTACACAACCGTTATGGCTCCATGTCAACAGTGAAGAGTGATGTGTAAACAAACACAGAGCAGCTTGTTCTCTCGATTTTGAGCAAGGACACTCCTGTTGAATATCAGTAAGTTTTGACACTGAGCCTGATTTTTGTCTGTCACCAGCTCCACACAGGCGGGATCATCATCATGAAGGACACCAGCGAGGAGGAGGAGGAGCTGGTGGAGCCCGTCTCAGCTCATGGCCCAAAAATCGAGGAAGAAGAGCAGGAACCAGAGCCCCCCGAGCCCTTCGAGTACATCGACGAGTAGAAAGCGCCCTCACAGAAAAGGTACGATCACAGAAAACATTCCTGAATCTTGTTGCATCTTAAACGGGTTTGGAGAGCTGAACCTGCCTTTATTTTTTTTTTTCATTTATTCACCATTTTCTCCTCTAAGGCCTTTGAAAGTTTCAACTTAGATGTAAGACTTTTAGACACAGAGGCCAGAACCGCTTTAGCTTCACACCAGATTAAACCGAAGGGTGGTCGTGTTGCAGCTTGCTTTCTGAAAATCAAGTTAAGGTTACGTGCAACACCGTGGGATTCCCCTGGATTTAACACAATCCCACATAACTGTCAGGCAGTTTTCATTGGAAATTATCATTATGTGATAGCACACAATACTGGTCTGTGCTGTTGTTTCCCAGCCTAACCCAGTTTCACCCGTCACTGACACTGAGGAATGTACACACCGCTGCCATCTCAGAGGGCAAATGTTCTTACTGCGCACGCCAACAATTCGGGAGGCCTAATGATTCCTGGCTACTCGTTGTGTTTGTGTTGGAGTGGCTGCAGCCTGCCTCCCATGTAGAAGCCTCTCTGTTGCGTGTGATGAGACCGATGAGGTGTCAATGACCAAATTAGGGCCTCTGTTCATACTATGTCATCCCTTTATGAGGTTCAAGTGCTGTGTGACAGATTAAACACAGCAGAGATCACTGTCAGGCTGACTCCATGGCCGAGGTGTGTGTGCCAGCAGTCAGCACGGCAGCCGAGTGTTTAGAGTGACCAAATCCTTACGTAAGGTCACAGTTTTTATACTCAGAAAAGAACGTGTTCATGTTTTCTGATCCTTATGCCCCCAACATGACAAAATGTCACGCTCTACCCACATGTGTTTTCACTTTGTCAACCTGATAAGAGCTCCTGTCAGGACTTGTTTTCATGCTGTACTTTATAACCAAAGGATGGTCATGAAGTACAGCATGAAAACAAGTATTTAGAGCTATAGTGTAATGTAAATAATTCCTACGAAAAAGGGTCGCAGTATTGGGCTTGTTTGGTTTTGGCAGCTGATATGGTGAGTCATGTTTGATGTTTCACTTTTTCAAGCTAAGACTTGTTAGATAGTTATAAGATGTCTTTTGTAAATCGAAGTTGTAACATCTCTGAACTGAGGAGACGGGGGTTCAAATCCTACTCAGAACATATTTTACTGTTGACATTATTTTTACACCAAGTTCACTTCATATTTTCTGTCTTTAAATGTGTTTGTCACAGTTTCGTTATGTTTTAGAGGATAACTTCTCCAACTTGAATATTTTTCCAGTATTTTTCCCCAAGTCGCTTCTCTATGACATGACAAAACTGAGATCACTGGTCAGTTTCTGTGATGTTTCAGGATAGATCAGATCGTGCCAGTCTGTTCTGTGCAGAGTTTACTTGCTGTACTTTGTGTTACTGATCTGGTTTGGTTGTATCGAGCTCCAGTGTTGGCCTTTAATGCCTTTCGGTATTAAGTCATTGTGTTTCCTCATTGTGTTATTTTATTTAAAACCTATTAATTTTGTGGCATGAAGATTGAAACAAATGTTCATAAATTTCATAAATCTTCTTAGAAAGTGGGAGATAAATCGTTAATGTTGATGAGCAGTTGCATATGAACCAGTCCACACTCCGAGACCTTCAATGAAGATATGCCGTCCAGCACTAATAAATCTCCACAGTGACAGGGGCCATCTTACGTTTTAACACGCTGCACCTGTAAACTGTGATGTAAAGCAAAGTTCATGTGATGTCATATTGACTGAAGCCTTCATGTCAGTCTAAGTCGTAATTATACCCAGATGCCTTTCCCTAAGAGTTCTAATGACTCTGCAAGTGTCCAAAAAAAACTAAACATGGATTCCTCATATCAGGCAAAGTTTGTTGAGCAAATGTAATGTATGTGGTGGTAAACTACTCTTAAGCCTCACCTGTCAAACTCTGCAATCACACTGCTGTTTTGTGGATTTTCAGTAGTTGTAAACACGGGAATGTTTCATCTCTACCGTCCTTTATGATTGCATGTTATTCATCATCTCTGATAATCAGATTCTTGCTTTATTTTCTGATATGTATGCACTTCTTCTTTTGGCAGATTTATATTAATCAGATAAAGTAAATCACCTCCAACTGATGTGTTGTTTTCTTTCCTCTCTCTCCAGGTCGCAGGAGAATCGAGTCCCCAGCATGTTGTCCCAGCGTCCTCCCCTCTGTGCATCCATCTATCCAGCCACCTCCCCACTCCACTTCCTCTTTTACACGTTTCTTTTCCTGCTCTGGCTCCTTATTGGCCAGACGGGAAACGTTTTACATTCTGATATTGTATAATTTTCTGTCCGTACAATAAAAACAATGTATATTGGAGGCTGGAGAGTGTGTTTGAGTGTGTTTGAGTGGGTATTTCAGCAGCCATGGGTGGAGGGAGTATCTCTAATCCCATACATTTAGACTGGTTTACATTCTCAGCAGTTTGTCTCCGTACAGTGAGCTACTGACTACTGTATACTTGCAAAGCATCTCTGGATGGCAGTGGGGAGGAAAATAACTTTCTCGATGTCTTGAAAGGAAAACTAAATAAATCTGCCTTTAAGTGACACTTAAATGTGTACATTTGGGCCGGACGGAAGGGGAAACTTGAGCTGTGTTTCTGTTTGATCCCTTTTAACGTTGTTTATTTCTACCTCAGATTAATTCAGCAACGGTTGTGTTATTTCAGACTTTCCGTCCACTGAAATAAACATTTAGTTTTGCAGATCAAAGAATTCCAAGATTCTAAGAATACAAAGTAAATCGTGTGTTTGTGGCCTTTTTAATTGTGCTTGCTTTGGCACATTTGGAGAAGTGTAGAGCGAGAGCTGACGTGATTTACTCCACCATGTCGATGACAGAGATGATTGAACCACCACATCAAAACAAAAATCATGTGGTGTCACCTGAGGCTGTACTCATAGTCTTTGACTGGGTATAAGAAATGGAAGTCGCAAATCATTCCTCAAAAAGAATCAAATCCGAAAATGAAAAATCTGAAAACACTGTAGACAATGTGGAGTATTTCTGTCACACTTTATTTCACAGGTCAGTAATTTGCTAAATGATTTCCTGGAACGTTCTCTTGAACGATTTGGGATGGCGGTTGACCGGACGGGAACAATGCGGAAGTTGGAAATGAGACTCAAATATCAACATTGCTTACAAATAACATCTTTGAAATAATTTGTATCAGTTATTTAAGTTTTTTTTCACCTGTGCAGAAGGTGTATATGATTTATGCTCTGCGTGTTTTAGCAATTATCACCAAAAGCATTTACATTCTCTGTTCATACAGTAGTTTCTAACTGTCGGTGGCGGGGTCCGCCACTCACGCACTGGATTCAAATGTCTTACCTAAACACAAAGGAGTCGCTTGAAACAATACATACACGTAATCCAGGGTGTGGTTTTTTCTCAGCAGATCAGTTGTAATACACCAGTTACAGTGTCAAGTTAATTTTATTTATATAGCCCCGAATCACAAATCACAATCTGTTTAAAGTGGCTTTTCAATCTGTACAGCAAAAGACACCCGCTGACCATAGACTCTCGATTCAGACACGGGAAAAACTCCCCCACGACGCCTGTTTAACCCGGGGAAAACAAAGAAACCTCTGATCCACAGAGGAGCAGTTGCTCTCCCAGGACGGACAGACATGCAATCAGAATTGCGTGTACAGATCTGCACAAAATCAAAAGAAATGCCAAAAAAAACACAGATATAACTCAATTTTAAAACATAAGTGAAGAGCACGGACCAGGGAGAGAAGGGGGAGAGGCTGAAGCTCCTGGGGACATCGATCCAGATCCAAACATCTGGATGAGGCACTGACAGTGAACTGGTATCAAGATCACATTTAATTAAACAGCTGCGGGTGTTTAGCAATAACCAACTAAGATGGGACGAATTTACCAAACAGGCTCACAGGAAACGGATCCAGGAAGGGCCTAAATCCAAACCGTCGTCATAAGGCAACTGCTGGTAGGGTTCCACTTCATTCTTTATCTTCTAAAGAGTAAAATGTAGAGTCCCGCATCAGATTAGTTTATCACAAAGAGAAAATAATGTTTTCCGATATGTTGTAGAATGTCCTGCAGAGTTTTGTATATCTGTCTGTAAGCTCGTTACGGTACGTAGAGATCACCCATTTATTTTAACTAACGTCTGAATGGTTTGGTGATGTTTGCTCAAGGCCCCTCTACGGTCTTTATTCATCGCACTGGCGTAAGTGAGCTTCTACACTGTGATCCTGTAATTCTGAGGAACTTTTTTCATTTTTGTTTCATAGAAAGTAAAGCCATCAGATTTTCATTTTGGGCCTTTTCAAAGCTTTTTATGACGGGACAGCTTAGAGAGACGACGTGAGAGGGGGGGGAGATGACACGCAGCAAGGGGCCGCAGGTCGGCCTCCAACCCTGGGCCGCTGCGGTGAGGACGAGGCCTCTGCCCCACAGACGGAGCCACCGGGGCGCCTTGGATCCGATCACATTATTAACCAAGAAACCAACCGTCCACCTTATGAAAGAGTCCAGGCCGTAACTGTTTCTTTCTGGTGGTTTCTGGTCTTCAGCCTGAGATCAAGTTTATATTTGGTTAATGAAGCTTCATGTGGAAAATTGGTTTGGGGAGCGGTCCAGTAAACGATAACGCAGGCAGTTGTTTTCTGCCTGAGAGCGCATTGGATCGCCCCTCGTTTGATTCTTTTAATGTGTACGTAAGACCGGCGGAAAAAAAAAAAAACGTCTCTGCTGTGAAGTCGGTGGACGTCAGAGGTGATTTGTGCTCCCGTCACTGAACCAGAGTATGTACACGTCGGCCAGACGTTCAGTGTAATCAACTCCTCCCTGCACATTCCCACATACCTGGTCATGGGCTGACTTTATCGACTCCGCGGTCTTTCCCAATCTTCCCTCATCACCGGGAAACAAAACTGCGATGCCGAACACACACACACGCGCACACACACCCTCCTCACCGCTGGCTGTCTGACTTTGACCTTAACAACCGCATCCATCATCATTATCACTCGGCATGTGATCCCAGTGAGGTGAGAGAAGCACCATCTGCTGTTTGACTGATGCGATGGGTCCTCGTCCGATCGGACGCATCCTAAATATAGAGAGGCCTGCGAGCCCACAGCTGAGGGATGACTTTTCTATTGGAGGATCGCATTCCTGTAGATGTGGTAACACCATGTCGTCCCCACAGGAGGGAATGTTTAGTCACTGTATAACCTCCCCTCCTCCCCCTCCTCCTTCCCCCCCTCGCTCTGATCCACATCTCCTTGTTTCCATGATCTCTTCCAGCTGAGATGAGCCGGGGGTCTGCTGCAGCCTCTCTTCCCGTACGTCCCGGTGAAGCTCGGGTGAGATGAGATGCAGATTTGCCAGTGTGTGTGTGTGTGTGTGTGTGTGTGTGTGCATGTGTGTGTGTGTGTGTAGACTTCGCCCTCATACTGTACTTCTTGTTCCTCTGCCGGGCAAACTAACACGTGATATGAGTCAGTTCCACTTTTCTGAACATGTGCTGGAGCTTTCTTCCATACCGTACCTCTACATTTAACATGGCGGTCCTGGATGTTGAAGTGTCCCGGGCGAGCTCTCGTTCAGAGTCTGCCTCCCCGGCTCTGCCCTCCCGGCTCTGCTTCTGACCATGTCACTGTGTTGACCCGGCCACAAACTGAGATATCTCAACATTGACTGGAAGGATTCATCCTAAATGTGGCACATATATCGGTGGTGCCCAAAGGATGATCCCCCAAGGACTTTGGTGATAGCACCGTCTACCACGCTCTGCTACTCCATCACTACAAGGGGGGGCCAGCTACTGCTAAACAAAACCATGTCTGCTGGCTGTCCTGGCTCCACCATACACCCCTGAACCCGCTCCAAGATTTCTGCCTGTTCAGAGGAAACTTTTCCCGTTTTGCTCGCCGCCGTCGCCAAGTGCTAGCTCACGGGGCATCGTGTCTCTGCGAATTATTGCGAGTACTCTCTTGACCTGTTCTATATGAAACGCTCTTTCCATCAGCCACAACGTTTAAAACCGCCGACATTTCAAGTGAAAATCATCGACCACCTTGGGTCCTGACACTCGCCACAGCAACAGCATGCCCAGATGGCACCCCCAACCCCCAAACCTCTGAGCTCGGACTTGCGCTTTTTAAGGAAGTGTGAAGGAAAGGTTGCAGCTCTAAATTCCCCAATGAGAGCTACTGTGAAGCACCATACAAGGCAAAAGGATCCTTGGCTGCACGCGGTCGCGCAGGCGGCCAACCGGCAGCGACTAATGTCTGTCAGTGAACTGACAAACCCAACACCAGGAGAGGAGGAGGAGGGCGAAGGTTTGCGCGAGCAGACGGAGCATGTAGTCACCGTCTGTGGATGCAGCGATTGCGGTGACGGTGTTGATGAAAGGATGGCGGGCCGGCAGCGCTGCTAAAGCAAACAAGCGGACCCACCGGAGAGCTCGTCGGTCAGGTCAGGGAATGTGTGGCCCCGCAGGCC